>JASVER010000140.1:1825934-1836302 GCA_030449065.1 Oceanodroma leucorhoa
AAAAAAAAACCCAAACAAAAAAAAACCCAAATCATTTCAAAGAAAGCATGTTGAGACAAGAAATGTCTTACACGTAATATTTAACTGTTTAAAAACTGAAGCAACACAAATTATTTCTAATACGTTACTGCGGTATTGTATAACTTTTTTTATAAGCATGCTACAAGGTACTTCATATGAGGTACCCACCTTCCAGTTAGATATTTGGGACATGGTCTAATAGGCTTACAGATTGGATTTATTACTGTAGCACTTTTGGTCAGTCTTGAATTACAGAAAGATTTATTTTAGTATTTTAGGAGTGGTTATATTTTTCAACCTGGCTACTCATTTGATGTCATGGTGTAGAATCATTAAATATTGGAGCAGAGATGTCTTTAGTTTGATGGCACTGTTATAAAGCACTCATCTGTTTTGTTTTGAGCTCTCCTTTGTGCTAAAGGTTTGTGATATTTTAAGGACATGAAATTATTTTTGTCTGGAATTTCCTTTTCATGAACCAGACCTGCATGAGGTTCTTTTTTAAAAAAAATGAAGGAACCTGATGCCTATGAGGACACTGTACTGGCTACTAACAGCATTCAAAGTGCAGCTTCTAAAGATGAATCTATACTCTACCTCAACTGTATGTTTCTTATGATAGAGGATAGGCCAAAAATGCTGCATCCATCTTGTTATTAACAATATCTAGTCAGAAATGAAGTTTCTGCCAAAGAAAGATATACGTTCAAAATAGCTAGACTGTTGTAACCTAAGTCAGATTTGTTGGTTGGTATTTTACATTTTTGGAAGAGGGATAGATGTACTTTGCATTTACAGTTGAGAAGCAACAATGCACCCATAGTTCATGTTTTATAGGGGTTCTCTTGGCCTGGATCTCAGATAGGGCAATTTTTTGCATGTGTGTTAATTCTGTTTTGGGATGGTCAGGTCAAGTTAAAGAACTGTGTGTGGTAAATGGGCAAACAGTATTCTTCTTTACCACCTCACCTTAAAAACATCTTCTCAAAGCATCCTTTTTTTCTTTACTGTGTCTCTGCCACTCAGCTACTGAGAAGAACTGACAGCAAAATATTGATGCTACAACCAACCAACAGAGCTTTCTTTTACTCTAGAATGTTTAGCTGTAGATTGAAGTCTTAACTGGTGACAGACCAGTGAAGAATAGCTTAGGATATAGCACATCCTCAAACACCAGAAGTGAGATGGCTATAAAGAGATACCATGTTGCTGACACTTCCAATTCCCCTATTGTCACATAAGCAAAGCTGCATGCACAAATAAGTACAGACAACTTCAGAGATCTGTTTACAGCATTAATATGTGAGCCAGCAGTTCTGCAGGGAAATAGTTGTGTCAAAAAGTTTCTAAATGTTTATGCAAGTCATACTGTTTGAAAATCATTTGCTGCTATCACTGTAGAATTTCTGCAACTGCTTTACTACTGCAAATAATCATTTGTTGTCAAATGGGCTGTGTTGTTGGTTTTTTACTATAGCTAAGGATGTTATATTTCTTATTCTAATTTTCCTTTAAATAAACCTGAAGGCTTCAGTGTTCTGTTTAAAAGAATCAGAGTTGTTACAGCAACATTGCAGCTTAACTTTTACCTGGTTTTTGTTCTGTTACCTAATTCTGGTCTCCAACACAGACCACAAAGGCTGTAACTTAAATGGTGCTATGGGTAATGATTGGGCAATGATTGCAGAAATCCATGTCAGGCGAGGCAGCTTCTAATGAAGAGTCTGGGATGGAAGAAGTATCTCTTGTGGGCACTAGAGTAGTTGCTGTTATGCAACAGCTGCCTGCGTTAGAGTTGCAGAAAAGACAGTAATGAATCCTCTGGTACTGCTCTGAGAATTGTGGTCTTCTCCTCTTGAAAGTACAGGCTCCCTTCCTATTCTTAGGTGACTGCAGGAATCACTTTGTATTTGTACTGTCCAATCTATTTTAGAAGGTGATGTCTAAGATCTTCGATTACGATTGTGGCTTTCTTTATGCTTTCCAGTTATATATGATTGTATTCCCTATAACAGCCTTAAAGGTAAAGAGGTATGTCCATGGCTGGACAGACATTTCACCACTGCAACTGATGAGGACAGCCTGCAGCAGCTGGAACTCAGGGAGCTGTTACAGAACAGCAGCTACTTTGGTTTCCCAAGATGCACTTCTCCCATCCCAGAGTTTCTGTGAGCTACTTCCTTTGGCAGGGTATCAGCAATGATCCAAATTTGTATTTCCTTTTATTAGTCAGAGGTGTTGTAAGAGAGGGAGTGAGATTTTTTTAAGCATGTTTACTGTGAAGACTGCAAAAAGCTTTTTGCTCATATTTACAGGAGCAGAATTAGATTCCAGCCTCCTATAGTTATCTGTAAAAAAAAATCATGGCTAAATGGTCAATCTTCCATTTTGTTGGAAATACAGTAAATTTGTCTTTCACTGCATATGATCATCTGTGATTTAATATTTTCTTTAATGCTTGGGAGAAACAGGAATTTCTCAGGGTGCTTCAACAGTGTTGATAAGCCCTGGTCTTGAAGCCATATTTCTTGTTCCTTTTTTACTAATAGCCTCTTACCTCTGATTCCCTTCTGCCTCTGCTGTTGTACTGATTTTTTTTTTTTTTCTTTTTCCTGAGCAGCATATTACGCAGCATAATATATTTCTCAAAATGCAGCTTTGGTGGAATTCACTTGCGCCAAAGACAGCGGACCAATGAGACATGCAGATGGACTGTCACTTTTACTGTGACTACAAATCCACCTGTATACATGTATTTAAATACTTATATGGAGATAAGGAATTGCAGAAAATGATCTGTAACGTTTACAATTTGAGAAAATTTCAACAGTTTAAACTTCAACAGGCTATTGCTAATAAAACATTTGGATGAACATTGAGTCATGCAGAATATTTTACCTGTAGCTTCTTAAAGATGATGTTGGTTTTCAGTCACTTCTTTTATAAACCTGATTATGCAGACTTTAAAATTCAGTTTGGTCTAAGCTGCTGTTCATATCCACTGAGTATTGTAGAGTTTGACCTAAGGCTGCTCATTTATTCTGCCTAGTATTAATCTTTTTGTTTTTTAGGCTATTCTAGCAGAAAACAAGGAAAAACTGCCTATAGCGATAAACCCACCAGTGTATGACAAAGACAAAGTTTTCAAGTACGTATCTGCAAACAAAATGCTTTCTTACCAAGATTAAGTATACTAATTGCAGTGTGCTGAGGCTGAACAGCCTTTTCCAGCTTTGAACAACAGAGGCAAGTTGAAGGTGTGTTTATATGTAGCCACTTAAGATTCTGACTTAGGAGTTGTTCTTGTTGGATTCTTCGAAGTAAATGGGTTGTCACTTGCAGAATTTCTAAAAATAAACTTAGACTATTTTTTTTAAATAAGTGCCACCTTCTGGGTGAAAGAAAAGTTGCATAATGTTGTAACGCTGTTTTCAATAAGGAGTATATCAAAAGCATATAGGAGAGACTGAAGACTTCTCTTCTGCGTTATAGCGTGTACATCCATACGGGTACATGTGCTTCTCTGTGCTGTGTGAATATAACAGACTATTCCCCTTCTTCAGATGAGATTGCCAAACAGGAATTTTGTCAAAACCTGGGATGTTTTAAATTGGATATGTGCCTTACTAGAAAAATTGAGTGTATGGCGTGAAACTATTTCAGAAGAAAGCTGGAAGAACTTTTAAAAGAGAAGGGATTTTTGTGAGCAAAACCAGTGGCACTGCATGGCTAGACTGCCTTATTACTAGTTTTATTCCAGAAAAACATACTATTACATAGCATTGCTGGGAGTTGCACTCCAGGGTGTTTGTAGCGTGACACTGGGATCAGAGTTCTGGCTTGCAACATTTTGTTTAAGGGATGAGGTTAGGCTAAAATGTATTTCATAGGTATACTCACACCTCAGCTTCTTGTCTTGAGGGGGTTTGTTATTCTCTAGATCAACTTTACTTGACAAGAACTACTGAAAATCAAAGTCGTTTTGAGTTGAGAGGCATTTGTTAACTTGCTCAGTGATAGTCTAGATTTCATTATGCAGTTGAAATCTCTGGTTACAAGACTGTGAGGATAAGCAAAAGCTGTTTTTTCATCGAGTGTACTTGCCTCTCTTTCAGATAAGGGAGTCAAAGGTAGATGCATTCTAATAGAGATGGAAAGAAACAGTGAGGATGTTGGGAAATGTTGACTTATTTTCACTGCTGCCTCTTTTATTTTGCATCTCATATTTCAGGTGAATGGCATTCACATCAGAGAGGCAGGGAGGGAAGGAGGGGGGAAACACATGCCAAATCCTTCCTGCACTGCTTCTAAGGAATGTCATCAACACCCTGTCCATGTACTCCTAAGGGGTTTCCTCTCTTCTATATCCAGTTCCTGTCTGGAGAGGAGAAAGGAGAGCAGCTTGGCTTCCACAGGAGGCCAGAAGGTCCTTTTTGTGTTCTGAATTTCATCTACCAAAGTTGCTCCAGGAGCAGGGTAGCATCTCAGAGTCCAGACGACCTAGTGGGAGCTGCAGCCTTCCAGTACTCTTGTCCTCTTTCAAAGCTTTAAAGGTTCTAAGGCTGCCACCATGGACAGGCAGATGGGAACGTGTGAAGCTGGGTAGATGTGTGTAGCCTGTTAATGTGTATGCTCTGCCTTGTGTATTGCCACTGTTTTAGGGGATTCAGAAGAAATTAAATACATGAGGTTGCAAAGTTTAGAACCTGGGACAAATTCTTAGTCATCCTGTTTCCAAGTGGAGCTAAGACAGAGAATAGGAAGATGAAATAAATGTTTAACCTGAATCCTGAAAAGCAGGGGAGCAAGTACGTGTAGTTTGATATAGCAAAATTATAGTGCAAGCATTAATAGTAACTGCTGCCCTAGGGAGATTGTTCTGTCCAGCTGTGCTGATTGCTGGCTTGAAAAAAAGGTGGATAAAAGAACTAAATGTTTCAAAGACCAAATTCATATGGAAAGTCCTTCCAGTTTGTGTTGGGCTTGATCATCTCTYTTTCTCTTGATCTTCTTTCATGTTTCTCTTCAGCTACATCAGCCATTTTTTTTTAAAGATGCCCAAAGAGCTGTTATGAGACGACAACTCTTTGTTTTGATTGTCAGCTCTGTGCTTTGGGAGTTGATTCTCATAACTGCTTCTTAGCTTTAAATGCTTTGAGTAAATTAAGTAACTTCTAACATGTTTTATCTTATTTGCACAATTCCACTGAATATCTTCTTTAATCCCAGACGTTATAGCATCCCTATTAGGTTTTCTGTATGACAAGGAAAAAGAAAATAATTCAGGAAGTATGTAGAGCACTTAAGTGAATTAACACTGGGRGGACATTGATTTTTGGATGTGCAAGAGAAGGTAACCCACCTCTCAGCTGAACCCATGATTTGTGTAAAGAACACCCTGCTCTTCAGCTGAGAAAAGTGGCTGGTGTGTAGTCAGTGGGAGTTCATTACTAAATGATGTATTTGGAAACATGGAATAAAAAGGTTGGGGGAGGGAACCTCTGACTGATTAAATGATGTCTAGGGAATGATGTGCAATAATATTTGAGTTATCAGATGCTGCCAGGCTCTCCAGGTGTCCTTCCATGCTGCGTAAGGCCAAATGCCTTGGCCTCAGGCCCTTGTTACAGCAGCATTTTTCATACCGTTGCCTCTTTCTGACTGGAGTAAGGGAGTTTGCCACAGGGGTTATGTTTTTGTTTGGCCTTAAGCACTGAKTAATCCGTTTTAACACCTTAGGTTATAGTTCAGCCTCATTTGTTACCCTAGTTGGAAGAATTGTTGTGAGAACCATCGGTTGATGAACCAAGGTATTTGCTGTAGCTGCAACTGGAGGGAAAGGAAGCCTTACTCTTTTGACTCCCAAAGATCCCCTACTGAGTTACTTCCACWAATTTAAGTAAAAACCTTTTTTTGAACTTTACCTGTAAATGCATTCAAGGTGTCTGGTAGTTCATATGTAAAGGCGTCCTATCTGTGACTCTTCATAGCTCCAGGATAACACTGATTTTGAACTGAGGTTTTGCTTCTGTCCTGGRCAAAGCAACTGTAACTGGACTGTTTTTGCAGATAACTAACCAAATGCTTGTACAGCCCTAGCCCAACTCTAACCATGGCTGTACTCCAAATATGTAACATTATACAAGTTTTATCCRACCACATTGCTTTTCAGAATGAATATACCAAACTCTATACTTGGCTTTTAGCCTTTTTCCTGAGCTGGAAACCAGACACCRCTCACATAGCCTGGGACGGAAGCCGGGAAGCCTGAAGGCCAGCATTCCAGCACTCTGCCACAAAAAATTGAGCAATATGTTGGCAAAATATTTCCATACCATGCTAAAGGGGCTTAATCACAAGAAGGGAGTGGGGGGGAAACCTATTGCTACTCTCATTTGTTGAGTGGATTTAACAAGCAGAATAGATCCACTGTGTAGATCGGAGGATCCTCTTGCTGCTAAGATCTATGAGCTAAGTTTAGATCCAGCTACACAGGATTAGTGTCTGTGGGATGATAACTTGTATTGTAGGGTGTGTTTGTAAGGGACTCATCTGGGACTGTATGAGCAACTTAAATTCTAATATTTCTTGTGTTGCATGCGTTCTTGTGTCTGTATTTGTGTGGGGATGTTGGATGCTTCAAGACTTTGTTTTCGGCATTATAAGGCCTTTTATCTTCAGGTCACCACTTTGATTCCCTTTTGCTTCAGCAAGGACTAAAGTTGCTCCAAACCAGTCAGTATTTGGATAGCTTGTGTATGAAATGGGTTTGGTGGAACTTGTACTGGGTCCTGTGTCAAATTTGGTATTGTACTTTCTTTCCCCTAGTGTGCAGACTTACAAGGAGAAACCAAGCCACACGTTGCAGAAAGAAATGCTGTGGGGCTGTATGAAGATGTTAACTTTGCTCTGTTGCAGCAGCAGGGAAAGATTGGTGACTTCTTTCAACAGGGATGCCAGGCTGACATTCTTCATCTACAGTGAAGTCAGCTCTCTTAGTCTTAGGCTCCAGCATAAATAGTATAACTACCGTAGTATGTCACACATGGAGCTATGCAAAACATCTTACATACTTTTCTTTTTAAAGAATATATTTCCCCCTGTGTCTGGGCTATTTTTTAGTTCATTATTTCAGAGAAGTCTCTCTCAGGGGACTATATCTTTCAATTGGTTAGTAGCAGAGGAGGAGAGGAAAGTTACACAACTGATAAGAATAGGTCTGGAGAGGAGGAAGAGTATAGTGGCTTCTCATGGAAAAAATTAGTGGTTGCTTAGTCTGTTGAAATGTTTCCTTACCATGAGAACTGTTTCCTATGTCAGTCTTGCTTTTTGAGTCATCATGCTGAATTCTGAATTAAGTGACCTCACTTTAAGCTGTAAAATCATCAAAATAACCTATATTGCTATCTGCTTATTTTAGCATGTCAGATAGCCAAGTCACTGGTTTTATTTGAGAAGGGAATTTCCTAAGATATGCAACATCTTGCCTCATTCTTGGTTATGTTCTGTAATGTATATCAGGTTTGGGTTGGGTTTTGGTGTGGTTTTTTTAATGGGGCTGGGAGGGTATTTGTATTAAACCTCAAAGTTGTGTGTACTTCCTGCACATAYACAAAGTACGTACTTTCATATGTTTTGATTGTTTGGAAATGTCTCTGTTCATGTGAAGTTCTGAAAATAGTCTTCTGAAGCTACTGAATTAAACTGACCAGATTTCCTATTAATTTCTTTCTTGTGAATGACAGCAGGTTGATTTTTAGGGCTCCTCCAGCAACAAAGGAATTTACAAGGTTTCTCTCRGGGACTTTTCCTGTAGAATAGTGAATTCATGTTAGTGCTTCTCTGTCAGGGACTCTGTCACTGCCTTCTGAATTGCTATTTTTATGAAAGTTGTAAAAGCTAAACTATCTTTGAGATTTCTGTCTCAAAATACAATTTTTTTTTTAATCTGCCCCACTTCAATTTAAAACATTTCTGTGGATTAAGAAGAGATTGTCACAGATAGTGTGTATTGGTGAAGCATAATTCTTGCAGGAAGCCAAGCTTAAAACTTTTTTCTATTCAAGCAAGAGTTGATTAGTTTCAGAAACCAAACTCACATTTTTCTTCATATGCCTTTTTCTTCTTCTAGGGTTTTCACAGACATTCAGCAAGTCCTCAGCAACCTGACACATCCCCGTTTTGTACTCACAGACAACGAGGGAGAAGCAGACATCCTCTATAACTTCTCACACTTCAAAGATTATAGGTTGCAATTGTTCCCCTAATAATGCAAATTYTTTTGTTGCTATAAAAACTGTGTTCCTGAAGGCCTCCCCAACATTCCTCCTTCACCCAACGAGTTCTCTGTTTTGTAGGAAGCTAAGTGAGGAAAGRCCTGAGGTAATGCTGAATCAGTTCCCATGTGAGAACCTCCTGACGGTCAAAGACTGCCTGGCATCCATCTCTAGACGAGCTGGAGGACCAGACGGGCCAAGATGGTTGCCTCGTACTTTTAACCTCCAAACAGAATTGCCTCAGTTCATCAGCTACTTTCAGCAACGCGACAGAAGGTGGCTYGTGTTTCCGCTTCCTTACATTTTGTGCTTTCTTGATCCCACTTTCCTCAAAGACCAGTAGCCTKCATTTTGGGGTTGGCAGCTGTTACACCACCATGAGTTTGCTCTTGCTGTGTTTGTGTTCAAGTGAATTTTACCTGGAAAGTGTGAGCTTTTTAGATAATCTCTTTAAGAGCAGTTAAGCAATGCATTTTGAAACACAGAAACTTCGCCATGATTTGAATACGGATTTGAAGCTGTTGCTTTTTGTYTAGTCAAGATCTTACCTCTTGTGTTTAACAGATATACAAAGGATCAAAATGTGTTTGCAACAAATGTTGGGTTTTTTTCCCAGGGGACCAATAGCAGGTGTTTTTGCACTTAAGCCAGAGTGGAAAATGTTTAGAGTTAAAGTACTTGGGTTCTGTAAGRTTGTGAAAGTAAAATCGAGTTTTAGTGTTAGCCTAAAGCAGTTGTGGAGCTTTAGGGTTTTAAATCCACASTCTTTCTGCTGGTGCAGCTGCCTTGGAGTGGATGGGAACTAAGATTTTCTTTTGGCAAGAGAGAAAGAGAGCATTAGGTACTGCTAGTGGAATAACCTCTTATGCCTGGCGTGGAGAATTCTGGTTGAAACGTTGCTTCTTTGATGCTTGCTTATGGTGCCACCTGCCAGGCGTTCCATTTGGCCRTTCTTTGCTCTACGTAGTCTGTTACTGACCGGCATGACCAGGAGAGAGCACTCCTTCCATGTATCCCTAGCGTTTGGTGTTTTAATTCCTTTTTAATACCAAGGATTGACCGTAAATGCAGTGTGTATGTAGGGAATGGGAAGGAGGGGATAGGAAGTTCCAAATAAACAAACAAAATGGACCCACTTAAATTAACACCACTAGCTTCAGCTCAGTTTATGCTGTTTATTATGAAGCTCAAGAAGTTTCTCAGGATGCTTTAATAGATTGAGGGAAGGAAGACATCAAGTGTCACCCTGCCCTTACTCAGAAAGATGCATTGAAAGACCAAAATGTTGTCTGTTTTCCTCRAAGATATTTCAAAGAATTTTGCCCCTTGAGGTGGCTAGTTACTAGAAAGTGAGAAGGTGGTGGTGTGTGTTCATTTTCTTGCAATATGAACCGTTGAGATATTGTGTGATTTCTTCCCAAAGAGACAAGTTATGKTGTCATTTAATGTGAGTGATTTGGAGGTGTTATAAGGGAATCAACTTAGAAAATTGCACGATACGCTGCCAGAATGTTCTCAGACTCCTGGCAGAATGATATCCGCACCGTGACCTGTGTGTGTTCAYGATGATGGTACCCTGTTGATGGGTTGTTTTCCCCTTTTGAAGCAGTCAGATGCAGAAGAAGGAAATAAACAGTAAGAGCATGCTAGGCCTTAACTGAAAAGATCAGTGAAAGCTACTGCTGCCTTTTCTCCCCTTTATGCCTAAGGCTTACCGCTGCCAGCTGTCAGTCAAAAGTCCTTAGTTCTTGCACTGTAGCCCACAGCTTTATAATTCAGGGGAGTACATAGATCTGTTCAAGTGGATGTTCAAACAGATGAATGAGGTGGATACTTACAGGTGTTGGCGCCTCTCTCTCTCTCTCACTCTCTCTCTCTCACTCTCTCTCTCTCACTCTCTCTCTCTCACTCTCTCTCTCTCACTCTCTCTCTCTCACTCTCTCTCTCTCACTCTCACTCTCACTCTCTCTCTCACTCTCTCTCTCACTCTCTCTCACTCTCTCTCTCTCTCTCTCTCTCTCTCTCTCTCTCTCTCTCTCTCTCTCTCTCTCTCTCTCTCTCTCTCTCTCTC
>JASVER010000140.1:1836570-2070678 GCA_030449065.1 Oceanodroma leucorhoa
CTCTCTCTCTCTCACTCTCTCTCTCTCACTCTCTCTCTCTCACTCTCACTCTCACTCTCTCTCTCACTCTCTCTCTCACTCTCTCTCACTCTCTCTCTCTCTCTCTCTCTCTCTCTCTCTCTCTCTCTCTCTCTCTCTCTCTCTCTCTCTCTCTCTCTCTCTCACTCTCTCTCTCACTCTCTCTCWCTCTCTCWCTCWYTCTYTCTCTCTCTCWCTCTYTCTTTCTCTCTCTCTCTTTCAGAGGAGAAGACAATCACTGGATATGCAAACCGTGGAACTTGGCCAGAAGCCTGGATACCCACATCACCAACAGCCTTAACAATATCATCAGGCATAGGGAAAGCAGCCCAAAGGTTAGAGAGCATGGTTTTGAATGTGATTTAAAGGGGAGAGCTGAAAAAATTGCTTCATAGAAGGAGGTCTAAAATACAAAGAAGGAAATTTATTTTCTTCAAAATTCATATGCTGGCCATAAGCCTACAGCTTCAATCAATTCARAATTGATTGAGATTTAAATTGGTCAGCTCCATTTGTTGCAGTGATGAACTCAAAGAGCCTGGTGTTTTCTTATTTAAAAAATAAAACTTGCCCTGACAGTAATGAATACTCCAGTGTGGTGCAGCTTTAATGCTAATCCTCAGACTGACAGATGAACACACATTAGCTATAGTTAGCGTTGGTCATAAATTTTGGGACATTATTGCTTCTGTCCCCTGGTTGATCATTACTGCTGATCCACAGCTCTGCTCAGTGGCACAAAGTACTGTCTCTGCCAACAATAGATGAATCATGGAGCTTTTTATAGGGAGTCTGCAATATGCGGTCATATGTCAGAGTGTCACTTCAGCTTTATTTCTGTTGGTGTGTGGACTACATGTATTTTCTGGAATGCAGAAATGCACAAAGAATTGCTTCACATTTCTAGTTCAAAACAACAAGGTCACYGAAATGATAAATAAAATTAATTTTGTGGTGTGGGTTTTTTTTTTTTTTTTAAAGAGTACATTCTGGCCTCCCACTTTCCCCACCCTGATGTCAGAGTTTGATAAAAGGTACCTATTCACATAACAACATTATGTATTCATGCACATCTCCAAAGAAAAACTGAAATGCATACAAGAATACCTTAAATCATCGAGATCCAATTACCCTTTTTTTTCATTTCAGTTGAATTATATTTACTGTGAGTGTTTTTACTTTGTTGCAGGTAGTGTGCAAATATATTGAGAATCCAGTCTTGTTTCACCGAGAAGATGTGGGGATGGTTAAATTTGACATCCGTTATGTTGTATTGCTGCGGTCCATAAAACCACTCAAGCTRTATATCTATGATGTATTCTGGCTGCGCTTTTCAAATCGGTAATTAACGTTCTCCTCATTAGTGTGGAGGGGCTTAGAATTAAATCTGATACCGTGGAAACTAAGGAATTGTTTTATTCCTTAGGGCATTTTCACTTGATGACTTGGATGACTATGAGAAGCATTTCACAGTCATGAATTATGCTCCTGGTGTAACATTAAAACAGGTAAGCAAACAGTCCAAAACATTCCCTCACCTTTCCGTTATTAGAAAATCTTCCAGTGCCTTCTTTGTGACTGTTGCCAAATAACCTATTTCACATCCACTTAAACAAKCAGTCAGTGTCTTGAAAGTACCCTAGGCAAATATTTTCTTAGGTTCTTCCCCCTCTGGACCCCTAATCATCTGTGATTATGTAAGGTAATACAAACCTACATCCTGAATATGACCCACATTGATAGATATCAGTAAAAGAATTATTAAAATGGCAGCTAATCATTGGCAAAGACTTCAGTATGATCTTTTATAACAAGAAATACAGGAACAAGGAATGTGTTCAGGAACTGTCTAATTCCCTAGTTCTCTACCAGGGTTTGTATGAATGGAAGAAAATACTTGATGTTCCACTCTCTTGTCATCTGATTGCTCAGTCATTCCCAACCAAAACAGTCTTTGATGTTGCTGAACTGTTTTAGGTACACTGCGAAGAATTTATTCCTCAGTTTGAAAAACAATATCCTGAATATCCTTGGGCAACGGTACAAGTAAGTCAGCTATTCATCTTTCTCATGTAAATGTTCATGGATCTTTTTTTACTCAGCAAACTAGCTTTTCCAAGAGTGGTGGTGTGKTTTTTTTTTAATTCATAAGACATACTTCATGCCTGTCAATTCCGCAAAGGACAATGTCATGGTTTAACCTGGCAGGCAGCTAAACACCACACAGCCACTCGCTCACTCCCCTCTCCCAGGGGGATGGGGGAGAGAATCGGACTAAAAATGAGAACACGTACGGGTTGAGATAAGAACAGTTTAATAATTGACAGAAAATAATGAAAAGGAAGATAACAAAAAGAGAGAGAAATAAAACCCAAGAAAGACAAGTGATGCAAATGAAAGGAAAAAAAAAAAATTGCTCACCACCAACCGACCGAAGCCCAGCCAGTCCCCGAGCAGCAGCCCCCGGCCAGCTTTCCCCTAGTTTATGTACTGAGTATGATGTCATATGGTGTGGAGTCTGTTGGCCAGCTTGGGTCAGCTGTCCTGGCTGCGCCCTGTCCCAGCTTCTTGTGTATCTCCAGCCTTCTCAGTCAGTAGAGCATGAGAAGCTGAACTTGTGCTTGACTCTGTGTAAGYGCTTCTCAGCCATAATGAAAACACCTCTAGATTATCAACACTYGTTTCAGCACAGATCCAAAACATAGCCCCATACTAGCTACTACGAACAAAATTAACTCTAGCCCAGCCAAAACCATCACAGATGACAAATGTTAAGCTTTACTTTAGAAGCATTTATTAACTAAGCATAATTCCCCCTCAAACATTTTGTTGTTAACATTTGAGAATTTTATTTCATGGTTACACTATGAGAATTCTTTATATTGGACTTAGTAATAAAGCCAGTCCTGACTACCCTCAGGATCCTGGGAGCAGGATCTTTTTTTCTTGCAAGTTCCATCTTTTTTGCAGAAGGTTGCCARTAATCTAAGCCCATGGTTGTGAAGACTTAGTATTTCATGCAAAAAGGCAGGGAAGTCCAGAATATAAAGTGTGCTAACCGCTCCAGAAGTTGCTCACATGCCTGTGGAAAAGTTGTTTTCAAAGCCTCCACTATTCTTTTCAGTAGAATATTAACTCTGATTCTGAAAAGTTGAACCACTGAAGTATTCAGGCTCTTGCTTCCTTTGTTCCAAACAGCTTCACAAGTTAAGGAGCTGTCAGAACAAGTAGGAGACTGAAGTAAGTAGGAAATTACAGTATGTAGTAATCTCAGTGAAATGGCATCACAGGTTTTGATTTATCTGTTTTAAGCAGAGCTGTTGGTCTAAAGATCTCCCTGTACACTTTCAGGTTGGCTTGCTGTGCGGTGCACTGGCACTCACTCACAAGACAAGGATGTGCCCAGCTGTGCCCAAGTGRCTGATAGAAATAAGCACTGCCCCTGCTCCAGGGGTACTGTGCTTGAAGGGTTACACTGCCCGACTGGATAGTGCAGAGGCTGCATTTGTATACTGTGGCATATTTAAAAGAAAACAAGTTAGGCTGGTATTCTCTCTTTTCCTAAAGACCCCTCCTCCACCAACGTAGTATCTTTGAGCTAGTAAGTTAGAACTCCTGTTTGTTAAATTAAATCTTGCCTTTGAGACTGCAGTGCAGAATTTCCAGGTGCTGCCCTAGCTTCTCTGTGTTAGCCCTGTCCCTGGTTATTGCATTAATGACTTTTCACAAGAAAACAGATGGTTCCCTAATACTAGGGCATCTTTTATCTGCAAAGAGGAAGCTCCAAAGACTGTAGTTCCATAAAACATGCAGGAAGGTGGATGAGGGCCTTCTCATTGATTTTTTTGCTTGTCACTCATGCTTGAAAGAAAAAGCTGAATGCGAAGAGATGGTTCAGAAGCATGCACAAAACTGAATTGTTGCATGCTTCCATATTTATCAGGAGCTAGAAGATGCAGAATGAACGGTAGCTGAGCTTTTATATGTGCGTATGCTTTCAGAAGTGAATAGGTTACCCAACTGTGGGTTGATTTCCATAAATTAATTTACATCAGTTTTAACTAGCACCTCTTATCCAATCAATGATACTCAGAGTATGACAGGTTTTGCAGCATTAGGTCTAAAATAGTCTGGAAGAGACTACAAGGGGTGAAAAGAGAGATGTCAAAATACGTACTGCAGGTTACACAAAGCAGTACTGTGTACAGAATAGGAAGTATTACACCATCTTTTCATTTGCAGAAGGAATGGTTCAATGCTAATATTCACACGGGTATGTTCTTTCTGTTTTATTTCACTTTCACATTGSATATCTGATTGTTTCTCAAAATACCAATGTAGTAAGTATGTTCTTAAAATCTCCATGTCTCCATCACCGTTTTTAGAGAGGTGTAAGCAGGTGGAAGATTTTTCATTGCAGAACAAAACAAAGCAAAGCTAGAATACGATTTAATAGGCAGGAAAAAGTCAGAACTTCACAGTTGTACTGCTGGTATTCACAGAACTCTCCTGGGTTTTCTCTTTCCCCTCCTCTACACATAAGTGTAATACTGTACATAATGCCTCAGAAGGGTGTTAATTCTAATATTAAATGCCCTATTTTCAGTATTTCTGTAGTACTGATTTGCTCCCCAGAAAAGTCCATGGATATTGCTAGGTGCTCGGCACTTTCACTGTGTTGTCTTTAGGTCTAAATGCACATTTTGAAGCTAATACTGTGCAGATTTTCATCTGTTGGTTGGTGAAATACAAACTCTTTAAAAAGCTGTATGAATTAAGTGATTAAAAACATGTTTATTGCTTTCATGAAACCTCACTTCTCATTCAGAGACCTTTTTCTGTTATTAGGCAAACATTTTTAAGGCATTTGCTGAATTATTCCAAGTTGCTTCAGCTAAACCTGCGCCTCTTGGCATCTGTGATTATCCATCATCAAGAGCAATATACGCTGTTGACCTGATGCTTAAATGGGACACCAGCACAGATGGTGAGAAGCTCATTTCTTTGAATGTTGAATTCTTTGTATTTGTGGACCTTTTCAGAAATTTTTTTTTTCTGTCTGAACTCTTACTGTTTTTCAAGCAGTGTGAGCTGTGTGCTCTGTGCCTCCCACTGGCATCAAAGCATATCTGGAGTTGCAGATCTGTGGGGTTAGCATTTGCCATGCTGGTTAACAGTAATGATGGGGGAGCTGTTAACTGTGCTTGGCTGAGTCCTTGCTTCCCTTGTGCCCCTGCTACTGCCATTCTCAACAACAACAACATTCTCTCAAAACAACAACAACAAAAAAACCCCACACACATACAAAAAAACCCAACTGTACAGCAATCTAGCCACTCTGACAGCAGCAAGCTTTGTTTCCCATTTATGTCTGAAATACCTGTCTCTTTATGAGACATCTTAAAGAGACCTATCTTATTATCTGTGGCTTCCAGGCTTGGCCCAGTGTCTTCAATGCAGTTACTTATTAAAGCAGGGAAGGGACCACTTTCGCCATTTCAGTGCTATTGATGTCCTCAGGACTGTCACTCAGTTGTTGCCAAGGCTCTGCAAGAACATGTGTTTGAAGCTGCTCCATGTTAGTGCCACAGCATGGCTAACTACCTGGAGCCTTTCTTCCAGCCAGTTGTGGAGGACTGCTAGCAACATTTGCTGAACAGGRTGAATTCTTTATTATCTCACCAGGAGGCTCAAAAATGTTCTGCAAGTGTGCCCAACCCAGACACGTGTCTCACGTAGGTAGAAAAGCAGCAGAAGCACCAACACAAAAAGGACTGCTGGGGGAGTATTAAGCAGAACTGAGTGTACTCTTTTCTTGTGACATTGCGGTCCCCAGGACACAGGAAAAATTCACTGCTTGTGCCCAGGTTTGCTGGAGGAGTGATTAGATGTTATATATTGGGTGGGTGCCCCTAGCCCGGTCCTGGAGTGGCTGATTCTGTAAATATCGAATCACTTTCATGGAGTGAGATGATGGAGAAACAGGAGATGTACAATTGAGCTTTTCCTGTTCAGATCAAGTGGAGCAAGGGGTCAAATTTGGGTCTGCTACGTCCATGTTGAATGCTCTTTCAGCTGTCCCAGAGTTGTCTCGAATGGGAGAAGCAAAGCAACTTGCTATTATTACTAGCTCAAGAAAAACTGTTGTAGTAAAAGGCCCAACCTCAGATTACATCCCTGGCTGAACTGCATAGGCCCCTAGCCTTTTGAAGATGGAGGCGTGAGTGCCAAAGTCACGGCTGTGATGCTGTAGGCAGCCTATGGACAAATAGGTTAGTTGCTTCTGTGCAGAGCAGAGTATGGTTTACCTATGCATCAGAAGCTTGTACCCTCACTTATGATCTCAACCAACCAGACAGGAAATAAAATCCTTTGTTTCTCTTTGCAGAGAATGTATTTGATTCTGAACTCTGAACTGTACTGATGAAGTTTTAAGAGAAAATTAAACTCCCTCTAGGAGTGAGATGAATTGGCAGGTGGGAGTGGCTGGAGTGCAAAGGAACAGGACTGCTAGAACTAGAAAGGTAGATACCTAATAGCTTTAAGAAAGGAAGGTTTGTACTGAAACGTGAAAGGAGAAGCAGAGTTTTCTGGAAGATGTTTCAGACTGTCAAGCAAGACCGCTGTTTTGGGGAGATCCTATTAAATCACTGCAAATTCTCATTCTAAACGAGGCATTGGATTAGCACAGTGATTGCAGAATCCATTGGATAATTGTCCTCTGGGTAATGATGGTAGAACAGACCTCTGTCCCTCCAAAAAAACCAAACCCACTGAAGTAAAAGCACCTTACCAGCTTGGGTCATAAAAGATGGCTTTTTCCAGTCATTTTCTATAATCTCTGGCTTAAAGACAGGTAGTGATTCAGGATCTCGATAGAGCTTGTATTAAGAGGCAATGTTTGTGTTCCCCCTTACAGGAAAAAGAATTATGCAGCCTCAGATCCTGGAGGTGAACTTTAATCCTGACTGTGATAGAGCCTGCAAATACCACCCTACCTTTTTTAATGATGTCTTCAGCACTCTATTTCTGGATGAAACAGACAGCTGCCATGTGACATGCATTGTCTAGCCACAGGAGGCTTGACTTTATTAATTTCCTTTCCAGATATGCTTAACAGCAAGATTTATATTTCAGTTCTGTGAGCTGCTGATGCAACTATTTTCCTATACTGGTAACCCAGGAGAAAAAAAAGTCATATCAGAAGAATATGCGTATATCATATACTGTATTGATCATCATTTTGTCTGCATTTTCCTTGTCTTGCTTAGTTCTATAAATCATTGGTTTGTACTGACCAAATATTTTGTTTATGGAATGTGGGAGACCTCAAAATAGGACAGTAACTGGAGCAATTGACTTGTTTCTCAGGTAGCCTGATTGCTTGCTTGCTGGGAAACATTGTACAGTTCCTCATGTCAACATTAAAACTATAATTTACGGAATCATGTTGGAGTTTGTATATCTTTCTTATCTATCCCTCTGTTATACAAAGATGTAAAATGTTCTGTTGAGAAAATAATACGGTATTTCAGTGCAATGAACTACTTGGGTAATGAAAGACTTGATGGCTCTTCCCATTTTTCTTATTTAAAAAAAGGCGAATAAACCCCACAACATTTAGGAACCCTGTACTGCTGGCTGTAATCCTTAGCCTGCCCCTGAAAGAAACTAGATTTGTGAGAAGTGGTCAGGCAGGAAGTGAGAAGGATGCAATGTCTAGAGCAGCACAGGAATGTAGAAGAAGCCCAAAGGAATGAAAGGTATCTGGGAAACTCTGCTAGAAGCCCAAGCAGTCTTTGGACTTCAAAGTTTAGGGCCTAAGATACAGGTATTTGGGAATGGGGTGTCAGTTTGGAATTAATCATTCCTAATCTCTCCTCCCTCCTCAGATCAGGGTAACTGGCTGAAATTTAGCAATTTTAGGCTGTATTTATGTTGCTTTGTATGTATGTACAAGTTGCAAAAATTCTGCTGTCTGTCGTGAAGTCTATATTATGTGGGTAGTACTTTTTTCTAAGCTAGTTGCAGCAATCAGGATCTGCTTGAGAGCGAAGTACAGTTATAAAATTGTATAAATGTTCTAAACCTTGCTTCAAGCTTTGCAATTATGCAGCATGTTATCCCTCCTGATCAGGAAGGGAGAGAGAGATTTTAGGTTATTTCAGGCTGGTCTGCAGAAACCTACTTCTTTCCGCTGACTGGAACATAGGCTGGAGAAAGAAACCATCTATGTCTCATGAAAATTCAGTCACTGCACAGGTGGGGCAGAAGGGAGAGCTGGATTGCACAGCCAGAAGTGGTGCTGACAGGCRTATCAGTCTCCTGTTCATGAGTCAGAACTTTTTTGGACTCCTTACTTAAACGTGATTAAAGAAACATGGTGAAGTGCTTAACATAGAAGGTGTGATTACTTCCGATGCAAGGAAAAAGTTTGTCTGTGGTATAGAATATAGTAAYGGGTGCTTGAGACTGGACATAAGGGGATGTGCAGTGCTGCTCAGCAGATTTGTCACTTGGAGAGTAAAAGGCACTTTCTTTTAAAGTAGTAAGATCTGTGCAGTGGGACCACAAGCTGTGGGCAGAAATAGTTTCTTGTTGTGCTCTTAGACAAAAGAGATGTTTTTATCTTATAGGAAGCAAGTGGTTGAACTAAGCATCCCAGATCTTACTATGTCAGCTACCATAACCCTGAAGAGGAGAAACCCTTGTTTCTATTTCTGAGCAGCTAAAGTGAGAAGGTGCAGGTAGGAGACACTGGTAGCTATGATGTATGTACTGCCCTTCCAGGCAACAGACCCACTCGTGGCCTGGCTGCTGGCTCCACTGTCAAGGTCTAGTGGTGAACTGGCACCACGCTGAGGGTCCAGGTGGAGTATGTTAGTGCTGTTCGGCCAGTGCTGCTGGTGATGCCTCAGAGGTGTGTGCAGGGGGCTGCTGAGTATTTGGGTCCTCTCAGTTTCTATCCAGGTGCTCTGAATTTYGTTTTGTCTTGCCCATTGCAATGGTGAGGAGAAGAGATGAAAGGGCTATCTTTGAGGCTATAGCATTCTGTTGCCTTCAGTATTTTTCTGCTCAAAACCATTTAAAAACAATAAAAACAGAGGAACAAGGTTAGTAAGTTTACATGTAGTTTAATACATTTAGCTGACACTAGATTGTACAATGCTTCAAAGTGGGAAGGCACAAACTGTGGAGAAAAAAAATCTCATCTTAAACATTTCCAGAGTACAATGACCAGAACATAAATATCTGGCAGCTGTAGTGGGCCACATCATAGCACTAAAGCACCGTGTCTAGTGGTCAACATGAAAGATTCAGGCCACAATCATGCCGGTCACTGTCAGGAGCAGCTTTCTGGAAGCTGTGTTAATATATGGCTGGATTTCTTCCTCTGAACATGATGAAGTTGCAGTTCATGCTTATTTCTGGTAACAGTTAAAATGCTATTGTCATACAAAATGTAATGCTATAACATAGAAAACTAGTACTTTCAATCAGCACTATCTTTTAGTTTGCTATAAAACTTAGTCAGGCATACASCCCTTTGACTTGCCTAGTAAAGACATACTTGTTTTAAACAAGTACTGCTTTGTGAACTTGTAATTAGCAAACTAATGGTATAAGTAGTTCAGATAAAAATAAGGCCATAATTTTATTCAGAAAATTCTTGTGGARAAAAAAAATCTTTTTGGCTGAAAAATGTTTATTCAGATTGTTTCTTGTTGCGATTGTCATTCCAGATACGGTAATTGAGTGCAGAAGCCATGGTTAGCCAAGCTAAATAAGGAACCATCAAATAAGCTGCTGTTTTGTTGATGTTATACCAGGAAGCAGTTGTAGCTGTTGCTGTACCAGTTGTGAGCAGGAGAGTCACCAATCCCTGAAACACAGGAAGGTGGTTAGTGCTGGTTTTACTTGTTGCATTTTCTTGACTAGATAGTCTTTGTGTGGCTCTTTCCACTTATCTCTGGCACTTATTGGATCCCTCTGTGGGTTAATCCCTTCTCAGAAAACCAGCTAGCAAAAAAAAGATTTCTGCTGAGTTACGAGTTGAATTGACTCATAAAATGATACAACAGTCACAAGAAAGGGCATTGCAGCTGGGAGCAGGAGAGGGAGAATAAAATCCCCCTCACCCATACCCTCTTCTTTTGACAGCGGGAAGTACTACATTGACTGCAAACCCAGTGTGACTTTGAGCAAGTTGCTTAGCTAAGTAAACTTACCCAGTCTTTTCATGTCATAGATGCTGCCTGAAGAGATGTGATGTGAATGAATCAATGATGGATTGCAAAGTCTTCCACTGTTACAGCATTGCATACATATTTAGGGAACCAGGCAAATATTTTTTACTTTTRTTATTGATTTTTATTTTTGAGGCAAGCTGTTTCTCTTCAGACTGCAGAAAATTAGTCTTGTCTAAAATGGGTGCTGATTACCTGAGTAATGTTATGATAAGATTCTTATTACTGCTGTTTGCCAGAGATACCTAAGAATTTTAGTGAGGCATGAATGTTTACATTTTCTGGTCGCACAAAGCTCTTACCAAAGGGTGGCAGAAAGAGCTTCTTGAAATCTAAACATTTAAGGATGTTGTAGATATGTAAATTCTCTCAGGTGGCTGCTGGGATGCATTAAAGAGAATTTTAGAAAACTTCTGCAAGCCATATTCTGTACTCAGGCTCATTTTCAGGGAGGAAAGATTAGAACACAAAACTTCTGTCTTAGCACCTTGCAAATGACAGCAGAAGCCTGTGATTAAGAAACTTACTTTTCCACTTACCCATCCCATTTTGTGAGCTCCAAAAAATATYGGAGTCCATGCCCAGTTTAATGCCAGCTGTCCTGCATACAGACCCAGAGGAACCACCGACTTTTCATTGAAGCCCCCCAATTCCTTCCACACCAGGTAGGAACCATATCTGGAGAAAGCAAATGTAAGGTGTAATTCAGTACTTTGGTTTGAAAGCAACCACACATTCTTGATCAAATGAAATTACTGCAGTGCTAGGATCTAAATTCATTTGGAAAAGTAGATGTCCACGTTCTACTTGGCAGAGTAACTGACTGCACAGGATTGATTACCTACTGCAGACAGCAATATGGAGAGAGAAAACTTCCCTGTCCTGCCTGAGTTCTCACTTCTAAGTGCAGAGGAGCTGATGACCTACTGCATTTCAGTCTTAAAAGAGAAAGCCATGTTGAAATGGATGCAAGGGTAAAAGGTAAGTCTCTAAATAGTGAAGAAACTGTGAATTTTGGTACTGGGAGATGGTGCTTTAAAAATAAATTAAAAAAAAATACACAACCCACTAACTTTTTTAAGTGGATGAACTGAATATAGGAGAAGTAGGAATTGAGTGGCATCCCAAAGCACAGGTGAGTATGGGGATGGATGGTGTTAGAGCAGGGGGAGCCCTACAGTGACTTTGCAGAAGGAAGGGGACGAAGATGGGGAGAACAAAGATTTTAGGAGTTCTCTGTAAAGAATTAACCACAAGGAGCATCTAGCATCCTTCCTGCCTGCAGGATCCTGGCTACTGAAAGATCTTCCAAAAATATTTTGAAGATTTTGAACAGATCTTCTTAATGCCACAGAAGAACAGTTCACTGGAGGGATCCCAAAATGTAAGCTGCTAAAGACAGGAATTCTCAGGATTTGGGAGCTTTACTAAAGTAAGGTTTATTTTTGCACTGAAGGACTCTGATTAGAACAGGGAGCATTCATCACCTAAGACTATTTCTTTTGCCCTTGTTTGACTTTCCCTTTAGACATTAGCTAGATTTCAATCCAGATGACTGCACACCCATTCCAAGTGACTACAGTAGAATCCCCTGGATAAAATGCCAGCATCTGGAATTACATCCTTGTTTCAGAACTAGCAACTGAATACTGATTCCATCCTGSTAGGAATGTCCACTGGACTGTGCCCTGTGCTGGACAGCAGGGGCTCATACGTGTTTCTGCTGGCAGKGGAGGAAAGATGAAGACCAACTTGTAAGCATTATTTTTTTAGGAGCAGACAAACATCCACAGGAGTAATTGCAAGGAGTTTTTCATTATAGGTCATACAAGAAGGATTTTTATTTTTTTTTTCTGTTTAACCCAGTTAGTGACCCAAGCTTGCTTCTTGGCCATTACTTTCATAAGGACTGAACAATGCAGCTTTGATATCTTGGCAGTTTTATCGCAGAGAGTATTTTAAAAAAAGAAAGGGGGGGGAGGCAGGGYAAGCATTAGAAACTTAACAGTTTATCTTTGTAAAAGGCATCAGGACCCAAATCTGTTCCTAAGTGATTTCCAGGGCCACAGTGTGGACTTACAGTTCTTCGTACATCTAACTTTGACTTCAGACCAAGATCATGATGTACAAATCTGCTAGGAAGCTACATGTCAAGAAGGGCATGTAAGCTTATTAAATCTGCTTTTAGTTATTTCTTGCTTTTAATATATTCAAGAGATTCTAAAGGAATGAGATGTCTTGATCATTCAAGAAATGTGTGCACATGATGGATTACAGAAGAAAAGGCCTGGTAATAAATATGATCTTTTCACTGAGCTAGATGTAGAGTATATAACTGGGACCATCCACCTCTGAATGTACTGATTCTGATATTATCAAAGTAAGTGGTAAGCTGTTACAATTTGGATTTTTTAAATATTTAACTTGATATCCAGGTTTATGATGAGGAATCCAGAAACAGGKTTACAAATTGTGCAGTCAACACAAGGGCAGGAAGCTCTTCATGGGAAAGCCATTCAGCTCTTGTCTTTGATAAAAGGCATTTTTTTTTTATTTACAGGACAGTAATGATCTGATTCAAATGCCAAGTCTTGGAATAYACAAGAGTAGAGAGCAATTTTAAAAAGTACACTCTGTAGGGGGAGAAAGAAAAGAGAATACTGATGGGAAAGGAGAGACAGTACATGAGGCTATAAAAATTACGAAGCTTTTCTGGAAAGAAAATGAAACCAAAATGAGAGAATGTGTGAGAGCCAATTTAGCATTCAGATACAGTTTCAGACATTGCATCACTGCTGTATTTTGCAACAGGTGGTGTGGTATTTAAGATAACCTGCAGGATGACTATGTAATGTTAACTTGGAAAAGATTTTGTCTCTTTGAAACTTTGTATATAGCACTGGCTTAACTATATAAAACTACAAATCACTTAAAATGTACTGTCATGATGGAAGAAATGGGAGGGGTAAGCCATAAAAGGCATATTGCAGCCTAAAAACTATTACTGTTGGATTAACAACAGTGTGTATTGGATAGCCAGGAAAAAACATGCTGAATCTCGGTACGTAGCTAGTTCTTAACGACCAAGTGCGGAAGAGACACAAAGCATCGCTTTGTGCTCGGGGGCTGCACTGACCGCTGTTGAGGCTCTAGGAGCCGAGYGCTACCTCCTCTGTGGCACAGCTCACCAGAGTTAATACAAAAGCATGTAATCTTGGGTGGACAGCTTCTAGAGCAGTCCGTGAGGAGCATCAAAACTGCCCAAACAATCTCCTGAGACAACGTACCTCTATCATTATTTTTGCTACTTATTAAAAGTAACAGCTGCCAAAATACAGTCTTATTAAACCTTTAAGGTTCCTGTGGGAATGGTGTTTGGCCTTGTGATTCCTTGTTCATTTGACAGTAATCGCTGTGCTGCCAAGTATTTTAAACTAGTTAAATGAGGAGATGGTTTCAAACATTTACAGTTTAACAGTCTGGCAGTTTTATTGGAAAGGACATGTATGTTTTTATTTTTGTTTCTTTTAATTGAGTTYTGTCAGAACAGTCCTAATTCTCCCCCTTGCGCCCCCCCCCCTTTTTTTTGTTAATTTTCCTAAAACTACTGAAGAAACATACATAGAAGAAATCCCAGTGCTGCCTTGCTCCATTGCTGCCAGGTTGGCAGGTCTTCCCCTCAGAATGAATGAGGAAAGCAAATTAATGGCAGCTTTTCAAACTCTTGCTTTTGATGTGGATACTGGTRCATACAAAATGTCCTATCAAACCCACACACAACTCCCAAAACATGTTTCTACCTGTTAAACAGGCAGCTTGACACAGTTTCTTACAAACATACAGACACAGGAATACGGTAATAGTTCTCTGGTCCAGCATTATACAATAAGCAAGTCTGAGATCAGATAAGTGCCTTAATACAATGTRAAAAACATACCCCATAGATGTATAGAGAGTTCCCCAAACAGGAGCAAACACCCAGTTAGGTGGACACCAGGATGGCTTCTGTAGAGATTCATACCACACTGGGATTTCCTTTTTGGTTATCTTGTTTCCTAAAAATCCTCCTGTATGGGGCAGGAGTGTGAAACCCACTGCTGGGGCCCAGGCTGGTACCACTTCCATTGAGACAGTGAATCTGAAACAAACCCAAACACGTTGATTGGCAGAGCAGTTTTAAAATGCAACTACAAGAATTTTCCATTTTTAGCAGATTTTTAAAATATACACGTGTAGGATCTCTTCCACGGCCTAGTCTTGTCGCTGAGAAAGACTGCAGCTGAAATCAGTGGATCTTGTAGCAGGTTCACTGGACTATACTTACCCCCATAAAGGAACCCATCATTTACATGGGGGGGGGGCAGGAAGTGAGGCCTTTACTTCCCTCTCAGCTTTGTGCACTAAGATTACTGAATTTTACCTACATAAATATCCTCACCTGTAAGTATGCTGGAGGAATAAAGCAGCTTGATATTATATGAACTCCACTTGGAAAAGAAAAGAAAAAAACCTCACTAAGTGTGTGGCATAGTCAAGAATAAGAAAACTGTGTGCTTTCCTGTGCTCAAGCAAAATAATTTTATACCTTGTGTTGCATTTTTAGCCTCAAAAGGTTGCTAAGGATGCTCAAYGGCTAGTAACAATGGTGTGAATTAGTAGCAGACACTTGAAAAGCTGCCTCGGAAAATAAACACCAGGGAGGACAATGAGAAGACAGGTACTTAAATTATGTTTTGCTAAACAGGGGAGGAGATCTTGGTGGATAAATGGGGAGTACGCCTGTGGCTTCTTCATGAAGCACTTGATCAGTTGCAGCAATCTTAGCTGCCAAGCCCCTAAAGTGTACTGGATTAAATTTGCCTACAGAAGTAAGACTAAGTAATGCCTTGCTCTGGTAGGCTGTGCTGCTTTAGTTTAGAGTACAGGCAGCAGTAAAAAAAATAAGCAAGTACGCAGGAAGAAGCTTCATTGCAGATTTTCTGGTCAAAAGCCAAATGCTACAGAAGAGTTGTGTTTAGCTTGCTAAAATGTAAGCAGATTAGAGGTATGATAAAAAAGGGCAGAACCGAAATGCATTATTTTTCCAAATACACAGTAGGTAAATACACCCAATTCCTGTTAATCTGTTATGCAGGAGGGGGAGACAGCAGGAAGGAATCGTAAGAGAGATTGCAGCAGTGGGGAAAGAGCAACTGTGGAAGCCTCAGGAGAAAAAATAAGTTTTAGAGCAGTCAGCATTTCAGAGGCTTGTCAAGAAGAGTGCCTTATTGACTTGGCTGTTGTCTTGGCCTAYGTTTAAAAGTTTTTATTGCTATAGTTATGACTGGTGGGATGAGGAGGCAGGGAGTGGGGAAGAGGAAATCCCACTTGTAACAGATGTGCTTAAACTGAAAGGAAATGGCGCACAGATGACGTTGCATTGTCGCAGTTCTGCTGGTACAGTGGATTTCTGTTTTGAGAACAGGTATAAGCTTGGCCAGCAAGGGAGCTCTCTTGCATTATGGTTTCTGTCCCTGTTCTCAGGGGTCTGCCCATACAGTTATGCAGATTTAACAAAGAGATTTCAGTGGCTGGGACCACAAGCCAGATTGCATCGGATCAAGGAAAATCCTGGTGATAGAAGCAGAGCAGAATTTTGAAGGCAGAACAGAGAGCGTGGAGGGACGGGTAAAGCATGCAGGATTAGAAAGTTTGTAAGGAGTAAACAAGAAAGGACATGTAGGCTGCTGGGCTGTGGGCATGCCTCAGGGAAGAGACGTGGGAGGGCAACGAGTAGGAATGCACACAAGAATGGCAGCAGACAAAGCAGTACAACAGTCAAAGTCAGAAACAGAAGAATGAAGGAGTGAAAGAAAAACTAAGCAGGGAAGAATTCAGAACTAAGGTTGGGGAGAAGTGGGAGAACGATGTGCTAGTCTGCTGGAATAGTATCAAAATTAGGTCTTGGGTGGAGGATGGACAATAAGGAAGGGAGGAAAAAATCTGCATAGCTCACTGCTGTAGTCATTGCTGCCATACTTCCTGCCTAATGGATTCTAGTTGTTATTTATCAGGGAGCGTCTTAAATGGAGCAGAGGAGTTAACGTGTTCTCCTACACCTAGATCTGTATTGTTACTTTCCTGAGGGAGCAGGCTGTCAGCTGCAGAATACACTACTTGTCACCGGTACTGACAGCATGAAAGGCTCTGCTGTCACTGGGATGTGAAGGAATTGGTACGTGCAGGAGCAACAAGGTGTAATGAGAACAAGAGCTCCAAGCACAATGATTCTCTTTGGTTGCCTTCAGATAAGTAATTCCCAAAGATCAAGTTAGAAACTTAAAGTTACTAAGATCTCACTAATTCTTGACCCTGTCGCTCTTGCTTTGCCTGCAGAAAGAACACTAGGCTTAGTTCTCTACACATGCTGTAAAGTGCTGGTCATCTGTGCAGCTCCAGTGTGGCTGTCAACCTTTTTTTTTTAAAGGGATAAGCAAGAACCCAAAGGGGCTTATGCTTTGTTTGGATGTAACAGTATCAGGGTGGTTTCCTGCAGGTATTAAGCAACTGGACTTTGTCAGGGGTTCTGTCAGCTTCTCCCCAGGGAAGAAAGTCTGAACGTGTTCTGCAAGCTGTAAGTGCTAAATGCTACCAAATTGGAAAAATACTGCTCTGCTGCAGTTATTAGTGAATAAATGATGTAGCTATGCGTCTGTCCCTCTGCATGTTGGAGGAAGAACGCTGAAATAATTCTTAAGTGACAAGAGAAAGAAAATCAGGCAGGGAAACAGAAATGGGGAAGGCACAAAGCAAAGAAACAGGGAAGGTGAAGCCGCTCATGAACAGGAAAGGGGAAGAAATCGAAGTGAAGAGATTGAACATACTGGCTTGAATTCAATGTTGGTGTCCCAGTCTTTTGACTACTATTACTACTAATTATATACTGTGTTTTCCAATAGTATTTCTCAGGACTTCCCAAGCATGGCAAAATACTCTCTTGCATAGTACCAAGGAGAAAGAGGAACGAAGCCAYGCAGCAAGATTAGAATGTGCTGGTAGGCTCAGCCTAGTAGACCACAGCTGTCCATCAGCAGTGGGAGTTCCTGTATTTTAATTCCCAAGAAATGAAATACTAGTYTCAATTTCCCATAAGAAGCAGTAGCTAAGGCAGGGAGCCGCACTAGTTGATTTTGGAAGAAGCRACGTCCATCTTTCTCTGGTTCCTTGGTGTCTGTAGGTCTTTAGTCAGAGAGTGAGTAAAAGGCAGGGATGCACTGGMGAGTTGGTGCACTCGGTCAGTGCCGTAGCATTTGTTTGGTTAGCTGTGCAGCATGACATCTGTGCAATGTTTATAGAATGCCCAGTACAGTTTTTGAAATTAATGTAATCACAGAGTATATAAAGCATTATCAGCCCTGACTTCCTTTCAGCATATAGCTGATAGTCCTGAAATTACTGGGTGATAACTTACACAGCACAGGCTTGCTAACACAGCCCCTCTGGCTGCWTCTGTATTACACAACCTAGAAATAATTACTACTTTACCAATCATATCCCAGCTCCACTGCAGGGTRAGATCTGGTTGCACAATATTCTTGCACCCTGATTTTCATACTGAAGAAACCGGAATGTCTGTGGATGGTATCTGCAGTGTGCCCAGCAGATATCTGCCTCTAAGAACCACCACAGTTGGACATCTTTTCTCCCCACACACACTTAACTTTTTTATTTCTGTTTCCACCTCKTATCTCTGCCCTGCAACATTTTCTTCATCATCCTGCCCATCTTCTGTTTAGCCCTAGTCTGACTTCAGGCAGTTTCAGCAGTGCAGTGAGGGCTGCAGCAGGCCAGTTTGTTTTACAAACATGTTAAAATAATTTTTCTACGTATTCAAAACATCTGACTTGCCCAAAGATGGTTCTAGCTACATAAAGTAACAGGAGAAATAAAGGGGGGCRGCAGGGGGGGAACAATACTGCAACTTGCTGCCTACTGGGCAGGTTGTTTCTCTGTGGTGAGAAATGCAGAAAATCAAACAAGCTTTGTGTGTCCTCCTTTCTGGAAAAAACATTGCGCAGCCAAAAAAAAGGGATGGGGTGTGCTATGGGGGGACTAGATATATCATGACAGAGGAGCTGGCTTGCTTCAGCGTGATGAAAAATGAACGAAAACACTTCTTTGCTTCGAGCAGGTCTCTGAAAGGCAGGTGGGTCCCTTCCCCTTCTCTGGGCACACCCAGGGAGAGCTCAGTCAGTGGGAAGGAGAAGGAAGGAAAGGACAACTACTTTCACTGCACTTTCACTGCATTTTCTTATATCCCCGTTCTGATAAACCTCTAACTAATCCCCTTCTTGTGCAACTTAGTGCTGGCTACCCAATCACATGGGGCTTAAATTATAGCTATCGCATTAAAAACACAAAGGAAAATCTCAGCAGGGCTAAATCACCCACGCGGTTCTGGGGTTTCTAGTCCCCGCTGTTTTGAGGCAGATTGACAAAGCTGTGAACATACTATTGAAGGGGGGTCCCCAAGATACATACTCTCCCTCTYATCCTCTACCTTTTTTTGAGGGCAGATAAGGCTCTACCCAAGTCTGCAAGGCAGCATGCAAATCTTCCCTGGGGAAAAGGCTTCTTCCTGAGATAGCCGTCTGACAAATTAAGGGGTGCATACCTAACTTCTATTGATAAACTATTTATGTCTGTTGTGGCTTTAACTCCCGGGAAACCGCAACACTAAAAGTTCTAYCATAGTCTGTGACACAGAATACGGCTACCACAAAAAAGCAGTCTTATCTTTGTTATCTAATCTCAAGTAATAAACTTAAAACAGTATATATAATATAAATACAATATAAATATCTAACAAGTAAGTGTATAGTATATGTTTATAATATGTATTTAGAACTAAAAATAAAAACTATGGTATTTATTTAAGGATATAATGCAAGGTGTACTCATCAGGTTTAGACAACAAATCTCACTGCCCAGGTTACACTTCTTTTAAAATGGCAGAGCATAAATTGTGCACATAAATCTATGATTTATTGAAGATTCACATACYGGGAACTGAAATGTACGCTAGTACAAAATCTTCCCAGGTGGTAATTTGCCATTTACTGCTCAATGTCTTCTAATTTTCCCTATGTATGTTGGTATAAAATCCTCTGCACGCAGTGTACTTTAAAGACAAAACATCCCTTTGACTACCTTCCCTCCAAACAGCTATCCAACCTCCTGCTGTAGGTTCTTCTTCTTCTCCTTTGTCCACCCACTTGGAAAGTGTCATCCACAGCTATTCTTCAAGAAGTTAAGTTTCTCCTGGATGTTTCTAGTTTAAGTGCTGCCTGACTTTTTTCAGCTTGCCAGGTATTCTTTTAACAAGGTAAAATGCAACAAGCGCCACATCCAAGGGATGCTTTAACAGACGTTCATGAGGTGTCACCACTGGTTAAGTCTCAAGCGCTTTACAAGTGGTCTGCCCTTTACAGCAAACCAAAGATAAAACGGTAGTGCCGAGGTGCACTCAGGCCGCAGTTAYGACCTGGGCTGCTGCGGTGGTTTTGCAGGAACTGGACTCTGCCCTGGGCTTTGCCTCTGAAAGCATCAAATGTGAAGGTCGCAACCGTGAATCTTCCCAGGGCTTGATGAGCATCCGGTAGCGTGAACTGTAATCCGGTGGCCCGCAAAAGGGGCGCCCCTTGCTGTCGGGGCTCGTGGGGCAGCTGGTAGTAAGGGAGCCTAAAAGCTCTAGCGCACAAGCTAAAGGCAACAAGAGCAGCAATTACTCTCAGGGTTTTCGCTGAGGTACTACCTCAGTTGGCCCAGCTGATGACCTGCCACCCAGCGCCTCCTCTCAGCTTAGCGCAAGAGGTATTGCCGCTTACGATACAGGTAGAGGCAGCCACAGAGTGGGATGTAGTCATATATAGCCTATATTACTGCCCATATATTTCAGCTAAGTTGAGGACCTCACTGGCTTTTCCAGGTATTTTACCCCAAAGGCTGACAAAAATGGAGGAAACCATCTTACGGAGCAGCATAGGATAGAGATTAGAAAAGTGAGCAAAATCTGCTCACCGTGATCCTTTTGAATCGGCCCAAATAAAAAGTCAAAAGAATTCCTTGCTATTCTGATCCATATTCCTTCTGCCCAGTTAAACTAATACAATCTGTTTTATTAAACTGCTCTGTGAAGAAGCCTGACTCACTGCTTGATACTGTTTCATAACCRTAAGTGAAGCAAAGTCATTGCACAACCGCAACTTTGGCATGGCAACTTTCACTTTTTTTTTAATAATCCTGCTACTGAATGCTCAAATYAGTAACATGCATTTTGTGCTGATTTATAAGCATTACTTGGAAATTCAGAAGAATTCTGGAAATACAGAAGAAAAAAAAAAACCAAGCCCTTTCTTTCGCTCTTAAAGAAATGTACAATTAAAAGCAAATTACAGCAACACTGAAAGAAAATACCTTTACTTAAATAGCAGCCTGAAATAATTGTCATTCGAGTGCACAGAGTCACTGCGCATCGTGCGAGAGGGCAGAACGGGGGGTCCCCGTGAGACCGGAGGAGTAGGACGCGTGGTACCTCCTGTTCGGGCACCGCGCCTGGCCGAGAGCTGCGAAGCCGCGCGCCTGCGCAGCTGGACAGCTGTGCACCGCTGGGAAACTCGTACGCAAACCCCAAATTAACAGTAAGCTTCCTTGTTTAGTTCCCTTTTTTTTCCCCACAAAAAAAAAAAAAAAAAAAAAAAAAGCACTTTCCATGCCGAACACCGGCACGGAGAAGCAGCCACTGTTCGCCTGACTAAATCCCCCCTGCCCATGAGCCGGGACCGGACCGGACCGGCCCCGCCAGCGCGCGGGGGCCGATGCCCCCCGGGCGATGTCCCCGACCAGAGCCCGCGGCCCGTCCCCGTCCTGCCCGTGAGGGACCAGCTGGCCCGGGCACGCAGGGATGTCGCCGGCTGCTTCGCGCTCGCCACCCGACGCCCCCCTCAAACTCCGCCAGCACGCGCTCCGCCCTGTGGCTCGCCCGGCCCCGGGGGAGGCGAGGGCCGCCCGGGGGCGCGGCGGGGTCCCGGCGGCGGCGCCGCTCCGGGAGCCACCGGGACCCACGCAGGGGCTGCCCGGGGTGAGGCGGGGACGGGCGGCCCCGGCAGGACCGGCGGGCCCGGGCCCCGGCCGCAGCGGCCCCTGCGGCGGCTCTGCCGGGCCCCGCTGCCGGGCTGCACCGCCCCCGCGGGCTCTCCCGCCCCGTCCCGCAGGCAGGGCCGCGCGGGGGGCGCAGGGCAGCCCCGCCGTTACCTCCGCTCCCGCGCTGCCGCCGCCCGTCGCGCCTCCTCTGCCGTGAGGCGGTGGCGCCCGCCCCCAGGGCCGCCCGGGCCCCTCCCGCCGGCGGGGCCCGCCCCGGGGAGGGACCTCCGGCGCCGGGCGGGAGGAGAGGCGCGGCGCGGGCCGGGCCCAGGGCGGCGAGCGCCGGGGCCGGCCGACTTTTCTCCCTCCCTCCGTCCCTCCCTCCCCTTCCCCCGCTCCCGGCGCCCGGCGGGGGGGTGGTTGCCGGCGGGGGCCGCCCGGTTCCCGTGGCAACGCGGGGCGCGGCGGCGCAGGCGGTCGGGCGGCGGCCATGGGCAGCTGGGCCGCGGCGACATGGCGGCTTGGTGGCTGCAGCGGGCGCGGCGGCCTCCGCGGCGCACAGCGGCGGCGGGGCAGCTCCCGCCCCGGCGGTGGGGACCGGGCGGCGATCCTGAGCGACCTGCTGCAGAGCTCGGTGGGGGCCGAGGAGCCGGGCGCGGCGGCGGCGGCGGCGGCGAGGCGGGAGCGGCCGTCCCCCCGGGAGGGCACGGTGCTGCTCTTCCCCGGGCAGGGCAGCCAGTTCGTGGGGATGGGCCGCGGGCTGCTGCGGTACCCCGGCGTGCGGGACATGTACCGCCTGGCCGAGAAGGTGCTGGGCTACGACCTGCTCTCCCTCTGCCTGAAGGGGCCGCGGGAAGAGCTGGACCGCACCCAGCACTGCCAGCCCGCCGTGTTCGTCGCCTCCCTGGCCGCCGTGGAGAAGCTCAACCACCGGCAGCCTAAAGTGAGGGGCGCGCCGCGACGGGGAGCGGGGGGGGGGGAGGCCGGGCCGGGCCGGCGCGGCCCCCTCAGGGGGGAGGCCGGGCCCAGCCTCGGGCCTCGGCTGCGAGGCGGCTCCCGCATGGCCTCGGCGGGAGGCCTGGGGGACGGGGGGGGACGGGGCGCCGCGGCCTGGAGCCGGCTGATGTGTGGCCTCGGGTCTGTCTCCGTGCAGGTGGTGGAGAGCTGCGTGGCGGCGGCGGGGTACAGCGTGGGGGAGTTCGCGGCGCTGGTCTTCGCTGGAGCCCTGAGCTTTGCCGAAGGTGCCCGGGAARTGTGCTGAACCCCCTAGTAGGGTCTCCCACCCCCGCCCCGTGGTTTTTCCAAAGCATCGCCTGTTACCACTGTTTCCCTCCTGCCTTTTTTTTATTAGAGGATAAATTTTACTTCCTACTTCCACTGTTCACTTTAGTATGTGTAATACAGCATTAAACGCATTGACGTTTCATGAGAGTAAACAGCCACCCTTTCTTGCGCGCAGATGCCAGGCGCCTTCAGTGGTGGTTTCTCGGGGCTTACATTTACCGAGCATCTCTGTTTTTCTCCTTAGCGCTGTATGCGGTGAAAGTGCGTGCCGAAGCCATGCAAAAGGCGTCGGAAGCTGTCCCCAGTGGAATGCTATCGGTTATCGGTCAGCGAGAGGCAAATTACAAATTTGCCTGCTTGGAAGCCCGGAAACACTGTGAATCGCTGGGTATAGAAAACCCCGTATGTGAAATTTCAAACTATTTGTTTCCAGACAGCAGAGTCATTGCAGGACACTTACAGGTATTGCTTCAGAATAACTATCCCTTTAGTTGAATTTAACATTTMATTTTTTAAAACTTTTACTTTGCATTTCTGTGTGGAAGTTATGTACGGCCTTAGTTAGTCCAAACAAAAGTATTTGATCTGTGGGGCTTTTTTCCAGCGTGTGCTCAGTTGTTGCRTAGGGAAAGGAATCCCTTTATCGTGGTAAGTCTGGTGAGGAGGTTCTTGTGGGGTGACTGAGTAAACCTTTGTTGTGCAAGACCCTCACTTCTCTCTCTCTTTTATAGGCTTTGGAGTTTTTGCAGGAGAATGCCCGAAAATATTATTTTATGCGTACAAAAATGCTTCCAGTCAGTGGGGCTTTTCATACCAGACTTATGGAACCAGCAGTAGAGCCATTGGCTGAAGTCCTAAAATCGATTGAGATTCAGAAACCACTGGTCTGTGTCCATTCCAATGTTGATGGCAAAAAGTACATGCACTCAAAGCACATTCAGAAGCTGTTAGTGAAGCAGGTGGTTTCACCTGTTATGTGGGAACAGACCATGCATTCTGTATACGAAAGAAAGCAAGGAACAGAATTTCCTCACACATACGAAGTGGGGCCTGGGAAGCAACTAGGAGCCGTTCTCAAAAAATGTAATTTAAAGGCCTGGAAACAATATTACCATGTAGATGCTCTGGAAGATGAGGAAGCAGCAGAGACCTAAGTAGCCTTTTGAGAAAAATCCACACAACTTGTTTTTTCTGCCTGATTTAAAAATAACTTTGTGCTCCCAAAAGAGGAAGTCTTAAATATTCATGGCTTCTCATGATGAAAAGAGCACTGTGCGCGTAATCGCGGTGAATGTTTTCCTTCCCCGTGTGCCTCAGGTGTGGAAGGGGAGAGCAAAGTCTGGCTCTTCCTTCTGTGACTGCAAAACTGCCAATAAACATGCCAAATAGCCTTCTGTTTGGCCTCAATCCTGCAAGCAACTTCCCTCTCTTTTTTTTTTTTTTCTTTTTTTTTTTTTTTCTGGGGGTGTGGATTCAGGTGGAAGTCGGTAGCTTTGGCTGTCTGGTGCAGGGATCTTCTGCATCGATATGGGGGTAGAACCGGGCTGTTGGCTCTGGGTTGTGGAGGGCTCTGCGCTGGGCTTGCGGGTGCGTTTAGAGGAGCCATCCGGTTGGTACGGCTTTCGGTATGTTGATGTTCCTGTTTTTTAACTCGACCGACTTGTGGGATGTTCATCTGTGTAAAATTCTTTTGTGTCTGTATTGCCAGGTAGCAGCCAGGTACGGCAGAAGATGTTATTAGGAACATGATTTTCTTAAGGTTAAACTATAAATAAACTATAAATAAACTATAAAGCTTTTCTTGGTATTTTTAATGCTGTGGAATGCATGATTACTGGCCTATGACTAATGGATGGAAGTAATTTTCTCTCCAGTTGTCCAGTGCTGCGTTGGTTGTGCTAAGTTACCAAAGAGAGAAGGAATGTTTCACTGAATGAAGCAGCTTACCAGAATTCCCGACCTCCGCAGAGGTGCAGGGCTTTTGTCGTCCCTGACCGAGCCTCTGAGGCTGCGTAGGCTGAACTGGCCCTTTGGATGACTTTTCTTGACGGAGCAGAAAACAGCAGCGCTGGAAACGTTGTGGAAAGATCTTTTGGGGGGCACCTTTGGACAGGGTGAACCCTGTGGTAACAGAGTGCCAGGGAGGAGGATTTGAATGCTGGTATTTCGGTTGTCTCGGTATTTTTGACTGTGTCTTGCCAGCTTCTGCATTTTCYGAAAGTAGGAGATGAGCTGGAGAGTAGCGGGTTGTCCTGAGCCCTCTTGGAAAGAGCTTCCCAGTTCCCTTGTCGGCACCGACTGTCGTTGAGTGGGCGAAGGCTGGTGGCAGGTCCCTGGGCTGGCTGGCTGCGGGGAGAGCACCCGTGGCCTCCAGCACCTTCCCTCCGTGCCCACAGTGCTCGAGGTGGCACCTGGAACGCCTTTAGCACCAAATCCATGGGTTTGGATTCTGTAACCAACGCTCGGCTTATTAAAATAGGTACAGTCATGTTACAAGATGGTGCTGCCTGTGCAGGATACCTGCAGGGTGCGCAGAAAGCGTCTGCTTGCTTTGTTTGCCCTTTGTCTGTAAGGGGTACTGAAAGCTTTAGGAAATAAGGGAGAACAGTATTTGCTAGGGGATCGTGTAAACAAGGAGACAAAGGTTATATTGTGTATATTATAGTGTGACCAGAAGCTTCAACTGAATTCTAGCTTTTTTTTCTTTTTATTTTTGGTATTTTAGTAGTATATTTAACAGATACATAGGAAAAAAAGTAGGATATGTTACTTAAATGACCATGCCCATCTTCAATAATTTATTATGAAATGCAGAATAAATTCCAGTTACAGTATTAATCATTTCATAATACCRCATTTCTGAAAGGGAAAGTGAATTTTAAAACACTAGCCTCAATTATGATGACTTAGYGGAGTGTGTTATTGAACAGTTCTTTTGTGAACTGAAATTGGCAGCTGAGCCTACCTTCGCAGTACAAATTCCACTTTTGGCATGTGTAAATATTAACTATTAGTAAAATACAGAAGAACTTGTCAGCTGTTGGACTATCAGAGGCTGCCAGTTAAGGGTTGGGATTGCTGTAAAGAAAATTATTTYATTGAAGGCTCCTATGTTACAGGTAAGGTGTTAATTATTCAATAAAGCATGCCAAAGTCGTYACTAGATAGAATATCTCAACTAAATCCCATTCGTATTATTAAACGCTGAATTATGTGCTGTGTTAGAAGTTTCTGACTACATCTTGTAAGACCAAACACAACTTTAGTGACTTTGAAACCAGCTTTTATGATAGTTGGTACTGAGTGTGGCAGGTTGGTGGCACCAATTTTGGGTTTAGTATAGTGCTTTATAGTTTYTGAACTCTTTTTTAAATTATTTAACTTTTTTTGTGGAAATCTTGAAGACCTGTTTTCTATTTGTATTGTTCTTACCATAAATTTTTTTTTTTCCCCTCATTTCACTTTGTTGCACACTTTGCCTGGAATAAAAGTTCTTTGGGAGAAGCGCGCTAAAAATCTCTGTTTGCAAACGCAGAACGTTAGATCACCTTTGCMCCTTCATCGGATGCAGAGTGCTGAAGGGACGCCTGTATCCGAAGAGCATCACACTCTTGTGGGCCCTGCGTAATTAGTGGCAAAAAGGAGCCGTAGCCACTGCGCGGGTGTTTGCTTCTCTTCTGTGCGGCGCTTGAGCCTAAGCCAAGGTGGCAAGCCGCGCGATGCTGAGGCTCCTCCTCAGCTCCTCCGTGAGCCTCCTGTCTCCAAAACCAGAAGCCAAGCGGTATCGTACCCTTGTGTTGATGCTGCAGTTTATATCAGCTAAAGAAGCGTGATGGAGGTCTTCGTACCTCTGTATCGAGAGCGTTCAGGGCTTGCTTTTGTGCGGTGCCTGGCAGCGTGATGTCACGTTGGGGTATGGCTGTAGATGAGCGGAAGGGTGTCTCGTGTGTTGTARAACTCGTCTGTGGCTAGGCAGAGAGCTGCATGCGGAGTAATTAAGAATCCTGGATCTTAGTACTGTTATCTGTGTTTCTTTTATGTGCTTACTCATCTATCCCTTCTGCTTCTGGAAACTGAACATTAAGACGCGTAAAGTCGGCGCGGTTCCTTTACCTAGGAACAAGCAGGAACAGGATGTGGAAAAAAATGAAATGCCGTAAACTCTGTCACATGAGGAAGTGAGCAGTAAAAAAAAAAAAAAAAAAATCCTCAAATTTGGGTCTCCTGAGTCACGGCGCGGAGCCTTAACTAAGAGGCTCTTTGCTCAGCTCCACAGGTGAGAGGGGAGCCCGGTAATTACTGCTCGCTGCAGTACTCCAGTTTGTGCTAATTCTTGTTGCAGATTCTGTTTGCTTTGTGTTTCACTTCCTTCGCTGGTGTGATTGCATTTTATATTCCTTGAGACTGTGTTTTGCTCCGTACATGCTGGATGCTGAACCTCCCCTCTCTTGTGATTCAAAATGTGACATTAYTGATTGCAAGAGTGTGAAAAAGCAGAGTCATCCCACGCAGCTCTCGGGCGGAATAGGCAGTGCAGCAGTCTCCCATTTATCATTGCTCCCCTGTGCAAAAAGATTATTTATCTAGAAATAACTGAAATTATTTTGCGGTGTTAAAGTGATTCAGCCAGGAAGAATCGTATTTTTGGCAGTTGGTACTTTTATTACATTGCGTGCATAGATTGTTTATTAGGCTTTTGATGGGAATTTTTACCCTTCGCTAAGTAGTAACTTTAACATATTTTCTATCCCACTGCTGTTATGGAGTTAAACAGAKCAGTCAATTCACTGATGAAATGTTGGTCTGGGTTTTGGTTATATGGGCAATTCAGCTGGCCAGCTTCTGGGCCGAGTAAGACTAAGGTTCCAGATGCGTTAATTGTGCTTCTCTAGGAACATCCTGCATACCTGCTGCTGAAGGGCAAATCGACTCCAGGGCATTTCGAAAAAGGGTGACACTAGAATACGTGCTCCTGGAACTTTCGGGGTATGCTGGAGCCATCACCCTCTACGTACCTTCTGTGCGTACCTTCTTTTTGCTCTGCATTTCAAGTCAATCAAAGATATGTCAAAGTCCTTTAACATTAGATGGTTGAATGAAATATTCTAGTTGAACCTTCCCCCCCCCCAGAAGAACTTTTTGAGCTGGGCAGTTAGGATCATAATGGGATTTGGGCACCATTCACAAAAGAGAGGCAACATTCCTCAACCCGCTTAAACTTGACTGGGTTTGGCATTTGTCTCCACTGAAGAAAAGGGTGATTCGAATTCCTTGTCTGATTTGAAGCAGGGACTCGAAACTCCAACCTCTCTGATGAGTGCTTAAATCACTAGGCCGTTAAATATTGTATTTTCCTGTTTCAAAAGCGCGCTAACCGTAGTAGTTGCTTGAGTAGGCAGGAAGCAGGTATCCCCTCTGCTGAGGGGAATACCCAAACCACAGAGATGCACTTTCATTTGCCCTGGCTGAGAGACGGTCTGTAACCGTATACAGTGACAAGCAGCTTCAACAGCAAAGGGTAGGGAAGATGCACCCAGATATAGAGAATAACTTGGTACGGTTGGGGCGTGTTGTCGAGAGAGAAGAAACCCAACTGCGTCCTGAGAGCTGCCTGTGGGGTATGCAGGGGTGACACCGACACCATCTCCATCTTGTGAGCTGTGCTCAAGTTCCCCTTAGTCATCTATTTCCCCCTAAGCACATGTCTTCCAAAAAGACATGTGTCATCAAAAACACCCTTTTCCAAACTCAGTCAAATTCTTGTTTTTTTTCTGGGCAACTCAAAGTTTTACTTTGAAAAGAGGCAGAAGAATATAAAATCTATTAGTAGATTTCTGAAAAATTCTGGAAAAGTAATAGCTTGGCTTGAGCGGTCCTCAAGTACCAACCTAGCCAACTTGCTTGCTAGCTCATCCCAACCACTCTTTTTTCAATAAACTATCATTTCATATGCTAATTTTACTACATAAAAATCAAATAAAGCCTGTCCTGTAGTCTTAGATAACAGTATCTTGTCTCGCACATTTTGTTATTGGTGTGTGATAGCACAATCTTGGAAAATAAAGTAGCTAACACTGCAAAACATTTGAAGCAACAATTTAATTTTAAAAAAGTATCACGGTTTTAATCTTTACTATTGCTTTTACAGTGTTAAAATTTAAAGGATGTCCAGCATGCCTTCAGTCTTCCCCACATCCGGAATCTCTTTAGAAACTCGTTTATATGAAATAGACACTTTATATTGCATTAAAACAAACACAAAAAAGACAGACTTTCTAATCGCCTGGAGTCACATTTCAAAACTAGCAAGTCAGGCAGTTATCCAGCAACAACCTCCTTATTTTAAACTTTTTTCTTTTTTAAAAAAGGTAYGGAAAAGCAGTGACCCAGCACTAGCCTAAGTTTTAAATATAAAAGAGATTTTTATCAGTGTAAATTTGAAAAACAAACCAACTGCCACCACCTGGGTGTTAATGATATTGGTCAGAGTCCAGCAATGACCTCCTATTGTAATTCTCTGCGTTAATTCTGCAGTCCATAATTCACGGCCCACCAAAAGGCAGCAACGAGCAAGGCTGCAGGCACCAGCTTCTGGCAGACGCACCTGAAAGGAAGCTTGCAAATCTGCGGGAAGAAAAGGGACAGCAATTAGAAATAACAAGCGGCAAAAAGATGGTGCAGAAAAGCCAATGAGAATGCCTGCGTGCGAGGTCAGTGTGAAATGAAGAATACAGTCCAGTTCTGCGGAAACGCGCGTCAGGGTCTGGTTTTGCTGGTGGCTACTGCCACTGCTGCAGTGGCAGGGTCRTATCCAGCCTCTAAATAACCCTCCTCTCTTCTCCGGGGTAAAGGCAGGGTGAAACACCGCCAGCAGCAGCCCTGCTTATCTCCCCTAGAGCAGACCTTTACGGCTTGGTAGGGTGGGAGGCACCCTCCCTCCACATGGAGCCCCCCGGGGAGTTGCGGGGAACTCGGGCAGCTGTTTGCGGACGTTTGGCATACTCTGTCTATAAATGAGAAATTTCAGCCTAAAAGTTAAAAACAGGTCAACGGAGGGACACCAACGAACTAAGGAATAAACCCAACGCGAGCGCCACAATATATGCTTTACTCGTTGACACTTACACGGGAGGTAGGTGTTGCTGTTACCTACTTGTCAACAAAAAGGTGGGAGAAAAGGGAGAGAGCGTACCCAGCTTCCATAACCAATGATCCGCTTTGTCCAGTCATTGTTCAAAATATTTCCAAAGCTTCTTACAACACTTTTAATAATATTCCATGTCTGGAAAACACTGATAACAACCCTGATGATTTAAACAAAACAAAACAAAAAAGCATGGGGATAGAAAATTTATTCTAAAAATTGGCAAATAAAATACCAARGTTTAGAAAACTACAAAAAGAAACCCAAAAATCCAGTATGTTCCTTCCTGAAAGTCTATGTGTACACATATATTTCTCTAAATATTTAGGAAGAAGAGCTGCAACTTAGTAGAGCTTTGAAAGCTAAAGATARTTTGGTTTCAGAATTAATTGATCGCTAACTTCCCACAAGGAAACGTGCAGCAGAGCTCCTGAACGGCAATCTTGTGCCTTTCCTCGTTTCAAACTTAGAACAGCGCAACCCAACGCAAGCTGTCGATCTCTAATGAGTGAGAGTTCGGGGCAGCAATACAGGACTGGCACAGCAATCCCACAGGGTCTCTGCAGCACGAATCCAGCTTTACTGAGGTAGAAGTTACACGRCTATATGCTATGTCCAGGAACACAGCTGTAACTGAATTGCATTCTCTGTAAGTCTGCAGTAAGTGACCCTCCTCTTCCTGAAGCGAGGAGAGGTAGAACCGCACGTGAGGACTTGGGGGTTCAGACACAGATTGGGCACCTCGGGTTAGGATATTCCTGCACGTCAGGTAATCTGCASTTAATAACTACCCATGGCAACCCCGTCAGCTCGCAGCAGATAAAAGGCAATTCAATCTAGTCTAGCCACCTTTTCTCGTATGTCCATGGGTGGGTTATCTGACATGCAGTAACATGTTAACCCCTGAAGCATCACACTCACTAGGCTGCAGACCTCTCATCGCTCAGTTGTGCTTAAAGACACTAACCTCGAAAACTCCTGTGCTGCTGCAAAATTTTAAATACCAAGAAACTATTTAAGTCTTCTGACTGTAAATGGCTGTAGTCTGTGGAAACAATTTACATTATAAAGCTCTTCCTTGTAAAACAAGCCACAGTATGTTTTAGGTTTTTAGGTTCTGTATGAAGCAGCAGTAGCAGCAATAAAATTTTTTCCTTTGTGTACAGAAACGTTATTGTTTATCTATCTAACAAAACTTTATTGTTTATCTAATGGTTTTTAAAAGGATCTGGAGACCGACAGTGCCAGTAAGGTAACTCACCCCTGCGCCAGGTGAAGCAGTGTATCTCCAAACCTCCTGCGGTACGTCCTGTTAAATTCATCCCCGATCAGGGCCAGCTGACGGCCAACCTGGGTGGCTGAGCTGCAAGGCGTTCCAGATGTGCACGTTAGAGGACAATACTGCAACAGCAGTTCTCTAAAAAGCGCTCTGCAAATGTTCGGCACTGTTATTCCCCCAAGAGCTGGACTAAGCTGGGCATGTAAAAGCGAATGTTAAGGTTGGGTTTTTTYCCCCTGTTATTTATGGTTTTACTAATTAGGCATCTTATGCCTGTATTTATACGCATAGAGAAGTGCTTTGATGTTTTCATAAAAAGCTGCWTATTTGGCACTTCTGGTTTTTTAGGTGTCTAATTTCTTTATACAAGACAATGGAATTCTGGTTTGGGTTTTGTTTTTTTTTTTTTTCCCAAAGTCAAAATATTGAAACAGCCTTCACGTCGGACCTTTCAAAATATTTCATTTTTGCGTAGCTGCTGCCTTCGTCATCCAACAGGTTTACTCCAACGATTTCCACGATGCAGTGCAGGTCTCCAGCTAATGGGTGGTGCCAGGGTACGAACTGACCAAAACCTGAAGGCTCTTAGGGAGGTCCTGGGGCGTGCAGAACCTTGAACTAAACATTTGTGACCCATGTTGATGCCAAAAACTGGTTACGCTTTCCTGATGAAAATTTCCAATTAGATTTAGCTTCTCTTAAGATACTCATCCTTTTTTTTTTTGGTAGAAAAGTAATGAGACTATACATTTTTATTTTAACTTGTATTTCTGCTGAGATCTGTTTATGAGATCTGCTGAATAGTAAGTGGGCTTAGGAGCTTAATTCTAGAGATCTGCTTAAAAAAACTTGGGCTTGGTTTGGTCAGTCCAACAAAAAAAAAAAAAAAAAAAAGAATACACAGAAAGGAATTTTCACAGACGGGGGAAAGGCAGTCCCTGACTCTTGAACTGGAAAAAATGTATGTATGGGATTAAGAAAAACCCAAAGCAGCACTATCAATTTGTTGTGAGAGGCGCCTAGAGAATTATGTAAAAATGGCTTCCTCAGCTGCTTGCTGTAACAGGTGGGTTTCTAATGAAGAGCCACATCTGTGTCCCTGTGCAGGATAAAAACCTACAGACATTTAATGCAGCATAATCTTGCATGGTCAGTGTTAAGCACTACAGGTTATCTAGACTTGCATCTATTCCATTTCTARTAGCATCCACTATGATTATTTGGCTTAGCAAAGTCTTCTGGAAAGCCTGGGGGGGTGTATTTGGGGGGGGAGGATGGGGAGGACAGAAGGAGTATTAATGCAGYGTGATACCTGATATTAAACTCCATTTGCTCTGTGGTGTCTGGAATTGTTTGGAGGTTACTGTAGGTTTCCTCTTCTGGTGCTCCATTGGGGTAGCTGGAGAGGACAAAGTGCCTGGGGATTCTCCTCATCTGAGACATCTTATTCTGCAACAAGTCATGAAAGACAACCCCGTGGCTTCTTGTGACACAAGGTCTTTTCAGTTTAGATGGAAATTGTTTAAAGCACTCTTAAAGTTACCCTTTTTACTTCTCCAGTCAGAACGCGAGCGTTGCTAAGATAACTATTTTGAGAGCAGTCAAAGGAAAGTTTCAGTGACCCACCAGCTGTACAGCAATTCAATCATGCAGCATTTAGATGGCTGCTGCTTCACATTGGCTCAAAACAGCCTAGAAATTGGAAAATCTAGATAAATATAGCTAGAGTAGGTAAGTATAGTTTCTCAGTAGTTTCACTTAGTACAAGACGCTTTCCTGCGCTGTTTGCAACGACCTGCCTGGCATTAAATCACTCCAACCGATGGAGATCCCCGGGCAGCAAAGTACCTAAAACAGACAACTTGAACAGGGTTTCCTAAGCCTTTAGTTTAGGTCCGAGTTTACACATCTTTTTCAGCTGAAGGCTGCCACTATGGAAGTTACAAGCAGCTCACCATAGAAATAGAATACAACAAAGATTTAAACAGACTAATAGATTGTTGACAGCAGGAACCGCTAAAATCAGTGGAGCTGCCTGCTCGTAAAATGGGAAGGTTATTCACAACCAGTAGCCAGACTCTAGCATGTCCTCTTCTCAGCAAAATAAATGGCAAAACAGGTTTCAGCGTAAGTGGTGCGTCTCTAATACTGCCAGTATTTGGGTAACACTTCCCTGAAAGCACTAAAGRGGTTCAGTTCACCAGCAGCAGGGCTTGGAGCGGAGCTGATGTTTTTGTAGTCGTTACAATTGTTTTATTTGGCTTATCAAGAGCAATGACGCCAGAGCTGTGGCCGGGGATTATTCCAAACCACCCGCATGCCCTTGGGCAGGTAGCGCTCCTTCTGCCCCTCGGATGTCTGCTGCGGTGGTGGAATGCTCTGCCTGTTGTCTCAAGGGTGCCTGATGATGAACTCARTGACAGTCTTCTGGAGATGGTCTGTTTTTATCTGGCATGGTTTTGGCCAGCTCTTTTATGATCTCTTTGCTTCCCAGGTCCATCGTTACAGAACTGACCCCCTTTGTGGATGGAGTGATGATCTTGGACAGCAACGAAGGGGATTTYCCCTCAGCTGGATTCCTTTCTTCCTTTAAGCATGCTCTCTGTGGGTCAAATGAATAAAATTCACGTAGAATATTCTCAGAGATGGAGCTAAACCAAGCAAAAGGTATCTGCCATCATGCTGCTTGGTGGGGATTTGGTTTGCCACGTTTCTGCAGTCCTGTAAACTTTTAAGTTTTACACTCGGGATGAGGGTGGGGCCTTTGTGCCCCCAGGGAGCCTTGATCTTCTTTCAATATTTAGATGAAATTTACATTTTCCACAAAGCAAAATTATTAATAATTCATGTGTATACATCATTGCATAAGCAAACACCCAGAAATGTGATACTAAATAAATGAAAATATACTCAGTTCTCCATAACTGAAGGCTCCTCTTACCGATGTTTAATGTGGCTGGGGCAAAGCATGCTACAGACTAGTTTCTGCTGGGTAGATATTACCATGTGTCATACAGTTTGTAGTTTAATATTCTGGGTTTTTTTCCTTCTATTTGTAGCATTTCTGCTTTACTCGTATAGATGTTTAYAATCTAGGATTTTAAATATATCCAGATTTCTGAAGAGCTGTGTAGTTTAGCAGTGACAAGAGGCGCTGGGGTCAGGCCTTCTGAATTTTATTGCGACCGCTATGAGGGAGCTGTGTGACCCAATTCTGTTCCTGAGGGGAAATACCACAGTCCTTTCTTCCAAGGGGGCACCTACGGATTTGTATGTAAGAGCGGCAGAATCTGAACATATTTTATAGGTAAGTTAAAAGGCTTAATTAATTAAGATCATCTTTTAAAAAAGAGAGAGAGAAATAGTAGTTTCAGGTGCTGTATTTGCTTCAAGAGATGCCCTGTCCTGTTTTAAAYGCTTCCTTTATGTGTTGCTGTATGTGTCTCTCCCCAGTCCAAACAAAAATMATGAAAAAAAGGGTAATATCCGTAGAGGGACTTTGGGCATTCCAGCACCATACCTGACTTCCAGATACCCAGTCASCCCGAGGACTCTGTAGCTCTGAACCAGGTGCCAAGGCTCCATATGCACCCCATAGTGAAGCTGTTCCACTTTAAATAAATCCATATTCACTGGAGCAGGTACTCGAACTGACTCTTCCATTTCCTAAGGCAACATCTAGACCAGTGGGTTACTGGGTGTAGTGGTGGGCCACAGCTGATCACATTCCCACAAGTGCATCCCTGTCCATTTTTTGTGCAAGGTCCAATGCGACACGTACGCTATTGCAGTATGGACTGGGTGACCCAGGGCAGCTCCTGGTTTGAAAACTCCACCACAGCTCAGGCAGGAGCTCCAAGGGGTCCTGAAGGTCCATGAATGAGAAATTGGGAATGGCTGAGCAAGGTTTGGAGGATCCCAGGGATGCTGAAGTACTCACTTGGACATSCAGAGTGTCAGTTCTCTGGATGCAGTTAGTCTCAGCGGACTGCATAGAGAAACAGTCAAAGCAGGCAGTGTTGGACTTTTTGAGGTTAAACAACCCAACTGTATGCTCACATGTACAAAGTAAACATCTAGCTGTGTAGTCRTGTATTCCTGTAGCCTGTGGGTACCACAGGGAGATTCAAACAAATGGAAATGTGTTAATCGTCTTTCTTCAGAGCTTATAAAGTCGTTAAAGGTTTCTAGTAAAACAAGTACTATAGGGCATAAAATGTATTAAAACCCAGCATAAAAAGTCAGCTGTCTATTGCACAAGTATACTAACTATTCTTAGCCTTTACAACCGTGCATTGTGAAAAAAAATCTAAAAAAAGGTATTTTCTTTTTCTCTCTTCCCCCCCCCCCCCCGACTAGATGCTAGTTTCATATTTACAGGGCCACACAATGAAAATGTCTATATCTGCGAGAGATGAAAACTGTGTTCTGAAAAAGACCTATAATAAGTCAATGCGCTACAGAACTCAGACATGTAAACAAACCATACAATACCACGACAAAAGCCCAAAGCACAACATATGCTACCTCACACCTGTTATGATAATACCTTCCTCCCACAGGCTAAAAAAGAAACTGTCGGAGCTGTTGGGTCATGCTCTCCACAACTCAGCTGCAGCCCGGTGCGCTGGCTTTGCCCACCAATTCGTCCCCATGTGCGAGTTAAGGGCAATCCAACAAAGAGGGGATTTATAATGTGTTTTACGGGACGGACAGCGTTGGGGTAAAGGCAGTCTGGTAGGGCTACTGTCTTGAAGCGGTACAAGACGGGTTTAATTCAGTTTCAAAGCAAAGCTTAGCAATTGCCTTCTTCGCAAGGAAGGAACAAGTCGAGGCTATTTACTGATTTCTGTCATCTTTTTTTAAAATCTAGGTATGCAGGTACATATAGACATGCGTGTGAAAGCTGCATTAATATGGACCTGTTTCGTTCCTCAAGTTTGGATCCGTACAGAGCTGGGCAAGAAGAGTGTACATCATGCTCCACAGGCCCTCCTGGTTCTCCAAAGCAGGATGTGTTGATCTTCTACCACCCATCTCACGCTTTCCTTCCTTCCCTCATTTACACAGAAAGAAAAGGCAAACTGATTTTGGTTTACAGAAACCAAGAGGTCGGATGTGTGCATGAGCAATGGCTTGTCATTTAGAGAGCAGTGACCACAACCGAGTCCTCACAACGCCTCCGAGGAAGCGGCAGCAGGATCCCATGCCAGCCATGGAGATCGCTTCCAAACTAGTGATCAAAAAGCTCGTGCTTCTCTGTAAGGCTTTGACCGAGCAAACGAAAAGCTTCGTTTCAATGGTGAAATGCCTTCAGCAGAATAAATAATGTATTTCAAGTTAAATACATACTTAATGTTTTGCTGAATAGAGGCCTAGATCCAAATTTAAAAAACAKCCCTCTAAATGCCTAATTATATGATGGAAATTATGGCTTTTTATGAACGCAATTATGATTGAATAATGAAGCATCTTCGGAAGAAAAAGTATGTTGACGCTGTCTTTACTTTGCATAGTCAGTTTTTTCTGTTTGTGTCTTTTTTCATCTAGCAAAAGGGAACAGAAAATCTTCTTGAAAAAGGAACACGTTGCTAAACCGAGTAAGCCGGCAGGTGAGCTGGGGAAAAGGAAAGGTCCTGAAATTTACTTGTAGTCAGTTTGATTAGATTTGCTGTGGTAGTTATTTTTTAAGAGGACAGGCACGATGATAGTTCAGTATAATGCACTGAATGCATTAATTATAGTTTATGTATTATCTTTATGATGTATTTTATGACTTATCTATAGTATGATTTATGTGCACTTTATGTCTTACACATACAATCTTGTGTAATTTGTGCAGACATGACGCAGTAAAGCTATTAATAATTCCAATATGCAATTTAGTATGTTTTAAAACTGGTTATGGAAGTAGAAAACTACTACCGATAATCTAATTCCAATGTTCAGGCTCAAAATTTCCAGCACCTACCTACATAAATACGGATTGCCAGATAGGACCCTTGTCCTTTACCCCCGAGGTATCAAAGCATATCTCAAACTGTTTCAGATTCTACCAGCTGCCCATGCAAACTAAATTTAAATGAAAAACAAATAGAGGCTTGGCTGTTTGCATATATACCTCCAATCCATAGCCAACTCTTTCAAAACATGACATCATCCTCGCTGTTGCAAATACAAATCTCTATGCCATTTCACAAGGACAAGCCTTTGATAAAATGACCGAAGATTAAGAGCTAGTTAAGGTTACAGAGAAACGGGGATATTGGACACTCAGGCTGCTGTAGCGAGGAAGAACAGACTCTTTAAAAATCGAGGCGGATTTTTGGTTTGGTTTGTTTTTTTTAAGTCCTAGGCTTTCTTATGACCCCTGTCAAGCTCAGCAGTGGTTGCCCTCGGCTGTTGACCCTCCTCCCTTGCAAGTCAGAAGCCGTGAGCCACCGGCAGCACGCAGGCGGTGGGAGCCGCAGCCGTCACTGCAGGGTGTCTCTGCCCCTTCCCTCGGAGACACCTGGGCTTCCACAGCCTTGCCTCCCGAGCCACCACCGCTCGTGGCAAAACACCAGCTTCTCTTGAACTGCAGCAACCTCAGTTTCTCTTAAAAAGATGAGAGGTTAAGTCATCGTTGCTCATTTTTTAATAGTGCAGGTTAGTTAACGCAGGTTGCTGGATTAACTCTTAAATCAGTATCAGGTCAAGGAGCAAAGATAAATTAATTCTTTGTCTCAGATACTGTGTCCCCAGTCAGCTTAATGTCAATGACCTTGGAGACTGTTTACGCATAAACACTTCTTAATATTGCCTCAAACAGCTATTAAAGGCACCCTTCTGTAAATCTAAAAAATACACGCTCTACTTCTTACATTTTATTTCATTTACGTTTTTATGCTCAGTAGGTCAGTATCAGAACATGCCTTCACTGGGAATTTAACATAGGCTCTCTTACCTCAAAACAGGATAGGAATGAAGCGTTTAATTATATTTAAAAATACAAACATATTCCTTAAGCAAGCCCTGTGAGCTCGCTAGTGAAAGAAATGCATACAGCAGACTTTAAATGGAGGAAACCTTTTGAAGTAAAGAGCTCACACAAGTATTTGCTATTTCAGTCTCTGCTGAAAATGTTTAAGGGGCCCTGATTGAAACTCTGAGTCAAGACTTCGAGAATCTCTCAAGATTTTTATGCATCGTCAGCATTTGCATGTTGTCTGTTAGAGCACTCGGAGAGCACCAGTCCTTACTGTGACATTTAATGTATGACTCTAGAGAACAAGAGGTTTCCACCTTAAAAAGTAAATAGTACAGTTATGTCCACATTAAAAAGCCATGATTTGATAAGCCTACAAAGTATCATTTTCCTTGAAGAGTCTACTGATTCCTTCAGCGCTCACAAGCCTATTTCAACGGCTTCTAGATACTCAGAAGAACGAGGGGGTTCTGCTTTTATTAAAAGGAAAACATTAAATTCCCAAGAAGTTTTATGGGAAGAACTACGAACATTGAAGAGAAAAATGTATCGATACCAAAGTTAAACTAACCATTTCTATTTAAAAAAAAAAAACAACATTTTTTCTGCCTCACTCAGATTTTTGTTTTGTGACAGCACCATGTATCTCAGGGATGTCACCTTTGTTCTACTTGTTCACAAAGAGTTAAGGTTTAGATTAAGTCAGAAAGCTTCTGCTCTAACATTTACATTTCCTTTTCAAAACATCTTCTGCCCTTTGCACTTCTCAGTCTCACCAAAAGGTCAAGATTCTTTTATAGTAAGTAAGAATTTGTTTAAAATTGTTATTTGAATTGCATGGCCAAGTTGTAGGAGGTAAGTATGACAATGTATGTAGTTTAATAATCCATGAGTGAACCATAAAGCTATGGAAAATGTTTCTTTGTTCACATTTATTCTAAAATTTTGTATCTTAGATTTTTTATTTTTGAAAGCTCCTAAAATAAGTGATGCAGATAGAAAAGTTGTTACTGGTAGTCAGAAAAGTTCATGCAATGCTCTTAGTTATTAATACAGTTACACAGTAAAATTGGAATACTTCCAATCTAACATTAACATCCGTTCAATCAAACTGAAAAAAAAAGAAAATCTGATGTACTTAAGACACCTTCTTCTACCATCCCATCCACTTCCCAGGGTGAAGTACCTGCAATGAGCCTGCTGGCACCCTCAGCAAGCACATTATGGAATTCATGCCTTGATATGAAATTCAGGATTAAAAGACGCTGATCACCAAGGTCACAATCTATAAAAATACTTAGGCAGACGCTTAGCTTCAACAGACCAAATAATATTGTTAATTTAAACATGACCATTCGTATTCTTAAAAAGCTGGCACGTTTGGGACAGCTATGGGCTGCCGTTTTCCCTCACCCAGCCTCCCTTAGCGCTGCACGGCACRGCACAGGCGCTGTCACGTCGTGCCACCTCGCACCTGCACCCTGTCCTCTTTAACAGGGACACTTTATTGGACTGGTGGTCAGAAAACTCAGCATCTTCTGTGACCTTTGGTGGTCTTCTCCTACAGGTGCCTCTGAGATCCCACTTATTGCTGCCAGATTGGGAAGATGAGAGAAACTGTTGATTTGCAGGTACAGTGTAACTATAMGTCTAAGAACACAAATTTAACTCACTATTTATGCTGTCTGTCTTGTTATGCATGTCAATATAAAGAATTAAAATGCCATGCTGTTATCAGTTTTATTTAGGCTTCCTGTATTGGTAAAATGCTGGTAGTAACACAAACACTGCAACAAATGAGTATGATTTAAAATCCTAGTTCACCTACAATATTTTAGTGGTATTTTTACATAATAAAATTACCAAGTTACCATTAGTAAGGTATATTCCACACATGTTGCAGACAGTGTAACCAACAATTAAAATAGGGTGTCTTATTAAATAGATCAAATGTTTAAAACCRACTGTGAAGAGCAAACAAAGAAGATTTTATGCACAGGAATCATCTTGCCCCGATACAGCACTGTAATTCTTCAAACACAGTGTGTTCTTCACTCACTTTCTTTTTGTAGATTTGTAGCCCTTACTCATATAAATTTTGACTTCAGTATTTGGCTTCCCAGTTTCATTTCAGATCCATACTGCATTAGGAAGGGTTTTACTGCTCCCTTTGGTAACCACAGGATGAAGCTCACGGTTAGTATCCTACTCTCACCAGCTCTTCCTYTGGCTAGCGGGCTGTTACCCCGCAGGAGCTGAGTGCATTCCATTTTTCTTAGTCCTCTCTAAATGGTCTTACAGTCAATGGCCTATCGATACACAAATCCTTAAAAAGAGCTACCACAGACACCTACCGACCAGGTGAAGCAGGCAATTTTCTTAAATTTCTCCTTTCAGAGAGACAGGGTCTCTACAGCGGTGACGTTTTGAGCTCAGAAGAGATCAAACACCTTGAATAAACATTGATTTTCTTCTTCATTATACACAGTTCTAACTCCCATTCAACTGACATGCATTTAATGAGAAAAAAAATCATCACATACCYATAATACATTAATTCAAAATAACTTTGTCCATGTACCTGTGAGAGAAAATGATAATGGAGACCATTCTGTCTTCTTGGTATACATACGTCTTTCTGCTACAGCCTAGAGAAGCAGACTCAGGCTAATACTCACTTTGCAATCTAAACACCTAGAAATCTGCTTAATCACAGAACTCACCATGCTCCTGTAATCACTCCTTGTGAAATGACTTAAACTTTACTGAGTATTTACTGCTGTACGGATTTCTTTATCCGTCTCTGCTGTCGCGTATCATTCCTGTTATCACTAGCATTGTTGAAAACGTATACAGATACAGAAAACGAGTTCTTCAGGAACATTTAAGAATGTTTATCGGTGGCACATTTTGCTATACATCTCAGGCTTATTTTGAGGGCTTATTTCCTGCTTTGCGAAGAGTGAAAGTACACGTACTCCGCTCCTCATTTGCTTAGAAGCCAGCAGTTGAGTAAAAAGCGCACAGGTCCCGGCAGCATCATTTGGAAGGGCACACACGTCCCTCCCGGAGGCTGGGCAGCCGGGACAGCTCGCTCCTTGCCGCCGCGGCGCCTCCCGCCCCGGGCCCCGGCCGTGCCCACCGCCCGCGGCGCTGCCTGTAACCGGCGGCTCCGGTCGCTCGCTCCGCTCCCGGTGTTCAGCCCCGCCCGGCGTGTTTTTTAAACGACATCGATCCCCGTTCCCGAGCCCAAAGATGCTGCGGCGCCAGCCCCGGCGGAGGTGCGTGCGGGCGGGCTGCCTGGGGAAACATGTCCGGACCCCCCCCGGGGCCGGGCGCACAGGTGAGGCGGCGGGTCCCGGCACCGCCGGCCTCCCGCAGCCCCCCGCACCGCCCCGGGGCCGCGGTCTAGGTCTGCCCGGGAGAGCCCGGCCGGTTTCCCGCCGCTCCTCCCCGCCCGCCTCAAGGAAAGGCGCCGCCGCACCGCCCCTCTCCCGCCGGGACCCCGCCGCTCACCTCGGCTCGGCTCCGCTCGGCGCCCCGCGCTGGAAGCCACCGCCGCCCTGCGGGCACACAGGCAGGCGTCAGGAGAGGGGGTCCCCGCGCCCCCGCCCCGCCCCGGCCCCACCGCGCCACCGCGCCGGCCACTCACCGCGGCGTCACTCGCGGACTGCCCCTATTGTCCGCCCGCCGCCCCGCCCCGCCCCGCGCCCCGCACCGCCCCGCCGGGGAGACCCGCCACCCCCGCTGGGTCGGGCGCGGTGGCCCGGGCGGCCGCTGCCGGCGGGAGGAGAAGCGCCTCGGGGGGCGCGGGGCCCGGCTGGCGCCGCCCGGCGCGGCTGCGGCGGCGGGGTTGGGGGCGCCGTCCGCGCCGAGGTGGAGCCGGCGGCGAGGCCGGGATGGCCCCGTGGATGGACTACCCCGCGGTGGGACACCAGCCACCATGGTGGGATGGCCCCAGCCATGGTGATGGGACATGGTGAGACTCTGTCCACCACGGCACGGCACCGGTGGAGGTACCAAGTGGCACGACCAGGCCCTGCGGTCCCCTTTTGCCAAAGGAGCCCTCTTCCAAATGGCTTTGCTTGGCTGTAAGCGGGCCCGTGTGCTTTTTTCAGCACCCTCAGTGTGCTGGAGCCCACGCTGGTTGGGGGCTTCAGCATGGTTTTGGTTTYGATGGCAGAGATGAGTGCTGCTCAAGAATCCCGTTGGGCTTCAATATGTATTTCGTAATTTAAAGATAGTCTTTAAAATGTTGGAGATGTTGTGGTATTGTTCGCTTTTCAACAGGGAGGAGCAGGTTTTCCTCTTAGTTTGTTCAGCTTAGCACAAGCAACAGATACGCGTGCATCCCCAACTGTCCCGAGGGTACCTGAGAAAGAAGGGCGCGGGACAGAAAGTGGGAGAAGCCCTGGCAGCACAGCCAGTGCAGAGTTACCGAGGGGTTAAAGAGAGACATCTACTGAAACCCTACTGACCTCTTGCCCGAAAGGTTTAGTGAGGTCATGGGACTCCCAGTGTTTTTCTTTTGTGCTGTTGATAACAGCGTGGTGACTGATTCAGTCAGTATCGCCTGCCAGGAGAGAGCACAGTTTACTGCAGAAGAGCTTTAAAGAACCAGAACCCCCTATTGCTCCACACTTTATTGTCATGTCAAACAGGAGACTTTACCGGGTAATGCTTGAGGGTGGACTTCGCCCTCTATTTATAGTATGATTTCATCTCTGTGAGTGAAGGTAAACACCAGGAGAAGCAGAACAGTGGCATTGATACAGCACACCACCTGAAGCTGGGATGTCCGTAGACTTTCGCGGATAAGTTTTTAAATGTAGAAAAGTGCTTGTATGGGTGTGTATATATACATGTCTCTACACTTACACAAACCACTTCTTTTTGCACTATGCGTAACAATCCTCCTTGTAACGTGGAGGATTTTACTTTGTAAAAACAATAATCAGTAGACTAATTACTATTTCACACTGCTACTTTCAGCTAYCACAGATTTCAGAAATGCAAGTTCAGAACTGTAAATATTATYGCCATATTGCACTTTGAGAAGAGTACACCAGGAACGTGGAGCCCCATATGGTGCATAGGCCTGCACTGGTGCAGGTAGGACACGAGACCTGGCTGCTAAAAATAAATCCATCTTGTAAAGGGCGAATCTTGTCTAAAAAAAACAGTGTGGCATTTTTGAAAGGAGATAATGCTGTACACGAGGTTTACTCATCTGTAAAATGAGTACGACAAAGCTTATCTTTCAACTCATGCCAAGGACTGTGTTGTGAGGATGGTATTTACATTTACACACCCAAAAGGCTASATGAAAATTGCCTCGAAAGTACAATATAATAAAAGGGAAATTAACCTCAGTAATATCACTTCTTGCCAAGACTTTGTCCTATTTACCGGGTCTGATATTTCAATTTTGGTATTTACTTTGCTTCAAATCAATAATAGTTCCCCTCCTGAAACCACGCTTAATTTTGCACATACAGGTAATCTTGCTTAATTCAGTGAGTTGACTCAAGCTTAAAATAAAATACGCAAATGTCATCGTAGGAGTGATTTCTGTTGCAAAGATAGCACACCGATGCTGCTACAGCATTTCCTGCTACAATAATAGTAAGCATTTTTGAGCTGCTCTCAAATTCTCCCCGACTTCCCTTGTTGGAACAATAATGTTACAAAGTGGAGATGCATTAGTATTAAAAACTAGAGCATCTATTATTAGCTGTAACGTAATACTGTCAATGTAATTTTCAGAGAGACCGCAAACAACAGTGTTTTATACCATGGAACTATAACTTCGATTAAGGGTTGCTGATTAAGCTAAAAGACTCTTACATAAAAAACTCCCAAACAACTGTTTCTGTCCTTAATTAATTATTTAATACATTTAAAAAGTGGTACTTTTTCAGCTTTCCCCTGAGGTATGATGGATGCAGGGACAAAAAAGGATTGATAGCACGGAGAAGATTCAGGTTTACTTCTCTTGCTGCCAGCTGTCACAGCAGACGTACCTTCTTGGTTGAAAGAAGGCTGTGAAGGCTGCTCCACGCTCTCTTCTGCTGCCAGAGGTATTGTGGTGCCAGGAAATTTCCACTGTACCTGACCGAAGGAAGATACACGGCATTTTGCGCCTGCTTTTACAGTTAAACTAGGGAATATTTAATAGCTCCAGTTATATTAATTATTAAATGTAACCGTTTCTTTGTAGTTGCATCCTTGAAATTGAGCCCATTACCATAGGATGATACGGTAAATCATAGAGCATACTTATTATATTCCAATTATTTGGGGAATTAAGGCTCTTAGGGAATATAGATTCGTATCAGAGTTATTTGCTGTACGCCAACATTCTGCAAACTGATTTTTTCAGCTACTGTCTTGATGGATCTATTTTTTAATAAATAATTTGTCTTACAGAGTGAATAATTTATTTTACCTTTATTTTTTCCTCAGAGACTCTTCAAATCTCTGAAGTTCATTATGTAATAYCTTATTGTTTTGTACTGAGTCTATCACAAAATGTCCGTAACTGTAATATATGTCAGGTCTCTTAACATACTGTCTCATTTTGGAAGGAATTTTGTATACGTAAATCAGGCTTCTCTACACAGGCACTAATGCCGTAACTTCTTAGGTACTATTTCTCTCACCCAGTTTTCACTGCAAATTAGTTGTTCATTTCGGCGAAAATTTGCACACTTCCTCAGAACAGTATCAATACAAAAAAAGGTATTCCTACAGCCATATGGTGATGAACCTCTTAGCACCTGATGYGCTCGAACAGGGACTTCAGCTTTGGCATCTGAGTGACCTGGGGTTTTTTAGGTATTCTGGGTGTATCTCGGCATGTTTTGTCACGCTATGACCTTCCACCAACCTCCACTTACTTATGATCAGATGTTTGTCAGGGACTTTTTTCTGACAGTCGGGGAGCCCCAGGCCACACCAGCTTAAGATGAAAACGGCCCCAGTCACCGTGGATGACGGCGAAAGGGTTGGGCAGGTTTCAGGGCCCTCCTGTCAGGCTTGCAGCATTCAGYGAGCAACGGAAAAGAGCGGGCAAGGCTGGGGCCTGGCACAGGCYCCAGAGGGAACCCGTCCCTTCCCTTCAGGGCCTGCGCCGGGCCCCGGCCTCTCCAGGCAYCCTCTGCACCTCTCCTCCCTCGTAGCGCGTCTACCGAGAGTTTGGGCTGACGTGGTTGTCAGTCCTGAGCGCAGAAATGCACCGAASCTCTCCCCAATGCGGAGACAAGATGGCCGCCGCCGGCGCCGGGCTGCGCAGTCCCTCGCGCTCGCGGGGCGGGGCCGCTAGGTGTCTCCCTGGCAACCGAGCTCCCMCCGCCGCCGCCGCCGCTCCGGAAGTCCCGCCCCCGGCGCGTCGCGGTTGCTAGGGAGCGGCGCCGGAAGGGGCGGGGGAGGGGCTGGCCGCGGCCGCGCGGCGGAGCTGCCGGCGGGGGCGAGGGGAGCGGCCGGCGGGGACGGCTGGGCGTGGGGGGGAGCCGCGGCCGCCCCTCCCGCCGGCAGGTGAGCGCGGGGGCGCGGGTTGTGTCGTCCCACACGCACACACACGGTGCGGGCTGCAACCGCCCGCCGCCCCCCCCGGGGCTATCGCGACAGCTGAAGACCCCTGTGGGATCGCGACCCTTCCTGGGAGATGGAGGGGGGAGGTAATCGTCTCGCCCAGGTTCCCTTGCGGGCCCGCTCTCGGAGGGTGCCTGGGAGGGACGGGGGCAAAGCCAGTCRGGGTCGGCCTCGGCCTCTTCGTGCGGCTGTCGTGACACGGCGCGTGGCGGGTGAGGCGTCGGTGGAGGCCCGAGCCCGGCTGCCTCCGCTGCGGTTCCCTGCGGGAGCGCGTGGCGTGGGCTCCTTTGTACCCCCAACACYGTGGGCCTCGCGCTGGCAGGCCCTCCCGGTCTCCTCTGGGGGCACAACCGCATCAGCCGAACTGGGTTTTCCAGTAATAACCTTAATAATGAACCACCGTTATGTTTTCAACTGTTAGAAGCAAGGAGAGCTTGCGAGGTCAGGTGCTGCAGACGCCGGCACCGCTTACTCCCGCTTAGTTTGCAGCGTGAAAGGGTGGTCTGCGATCGGCGTGAGTAGCTTCCCTCGTGGCAGTGAATCCCAGGAAGAATAACGACCGGAGTGCTTTTGGGTCTTACCGTTACCTCGTGAATTTGCGCCAGGGCAAGAGGCCCTTGCCTTGGATTAGGCCGCTGCCAGGCTTCCTTATGTTTACTTGCTATTGCTGTGACCAGTAAAGGCAGTGGTTTGGGGAAGTGTCAGGCCGGCTGTGCCTATATGATATACTTGTCTCCTGAGTAGGAGGTCTGGTGCCCTGAGAAGGAATTGAATTACTGTACCGTTGCCCTGCTATATGGAGGCTAGAGCTGCGTTATACAGCTCTTCTTTGACGTTTACCARAGCTAAGGATCTCAGCTGGCCAGGAGTTTGAATGCGTGGTTATCTCATGCAATCTCATCAGGTTGTCTAGAACACCTAATTGCGGATTAGAGGATTCCTGTAGAAAATTGTATTGTATCAAAATTATATTATTGAAAATAAGAAATTTTTTGGTACAACTTAATATAAGTTATTTTTAATGACTCCTTGTTTGTGGGTTTCAGTAATCAAATTATACAGAATCAGAAGGTTTTATTTACAGGCCGGTTAAACATCATCTGAGATGATCAAACTGTCCACATAAACCAAGGACTAATTTTCAGTCTGCTGTTATATTGCTATCCTCTCAGTCCYCCTGTAGCTGGATGGATCTATAAGGCCTAAAGTTCCCCAAACAGGAAAAGAATGACACTCGTGTAATTTTTCTTTTTATTTGTGGTAGAAGTTATCATCAATTTTTAGCTTTGGTTTAGTTTTAACTCACCTTCCTGTGGGTGAGTCTTCTGTTGAATTGTCTCTGGCTTCTGAAGTCAGTCTCTGGGAGTAAGACAGCACGAGTGATGGAGCAGTCCCGCTTGCTGCCACAGAACCCACTTGCTGGATCATTACATGCAGTCTTTCAGGGTTCCTTGCCATAGCATGTGTAGCATGCGTTGAAATCTCTTCATAAAGAATCCTATAGAAAGCATGCTGTGGCGGCTGTTGCATCCCAGGGTAGAAATGAGGTTGCAGCATTACAGTTGTTGGCAAAGTAGCCCTGCTTGTGGCAGTGCACTCGGTCTCTTAATCTTTGCCAGGTGGCAGGAATGTGCTTCTGTAAAGACAGAGGCGCAGGCAGCTGCATTTCTCTGATGCAGCGTTTCTGGAGGAACAAGCCCGGAGGGTAGTTGTAGCTTATGTACTAAGGATGCTGGAGTGAGACACAGTTGGGAAATAGGGAGCAAGATCAGGGAGTCGGGTGACAGAGAAACAGGTATAGCGTTGGCGTTGGATGTTGGTAAACCTAATGGGGTAGCTTGGAGATGTGGAGGACACGTTTTAAGGCCTTTTGAAAATTTTACGTTGTGTTTGGTTAATGCTATCGTAGCATTTAATGCATTTCCTTTTGAAGGGACAATTCTATTCYAAGCTGACTAATCCCTGAACTTTCAAAACCACAAGATGGTGTGTGGTACTAGTGAGTCACTGGTTGTGAATCATACATACTTCAATACAAATAAATGAATCCCTTTGTTTCATTTATTTTTGTTTTGGTAGTATCTGGAAGGCCCAGAGAAAAATCATGACCTTGTAGAACTAGGTGTTGTATAAGCACACACAAAAAGACCCTGAGGCTGCATATATTCTTTTCTATCTGTCTATTTAAGCTTGATTTCAACTTGTTTTACCGTTGTGAATAAAAATAAGTGTGTCTAAARCTCTTTAAAATTGAAGTCTAATAGTAAACATTTCTGCCTTGTGGAGTTTGGCAGTTTAAATAGTCTAGGAGGGAAAAGGTGGGAGCACTATATAATGGGCTGTGCGTCCCAGGAAGAGAGAAACCATAGGGGTGTTAGCTTGCTAGCAGATACACATCTCCATATCTAGTCCTGGAAACTGAAATCTAGTCCTGGAAACTGAAGACCTCTTGAATTCTAGTCCAATATCTTAGTTGCAGAAATTGTATTAACTACATTCATTACTTACTTGCATTAATTACAGTAAAGGTGATTTGAAGTTTTAATTGACTTTTCAATGGAAAAGTATATGCAGAGGGAGCAGTAGATAGTGTTACGTGTGTATAACTCTGCTCTCTCCCACTCCCTTGCATGGCGGTTTTTGTTTTTGGGAGAGGYGTGTGCCAAAGAATCTCCTTTTGGCTCAAAGAGATTTTCTTCTGAATCAGCACTTCTCTGCAGTTGATTTCTGTGATACATAACTATGAAAATTCACTAGGCTGCAAYTGTAAAACTGATTTGTGGAATGAACTGCAGAAAGACTAAACAGCAACATTGACACTGCTTATGAGAGCTGCCTACCCTTGACTTTATCAGTTATTATCATTTGCTCATGAATACATGTTAGCTGTCTTAATAGTTGTACATCAGTCGGGCCTAGGTCCTGGGAGGCTGGGCTCCACCRCTTACTTAGAGACGGTGTAAGTATGTTGTTCGTTGTATATAGTGTTCTGTCCACATCAACCGGATTGTAGGCTTCTGGCTCTAGACTATGTATGCACGAAGGACAACGTGCTTCAGTTCATGTTTCTTTGCCCCCACCTTTATTGGTATTACATTAATGCACGATATGAGACACCATGTGAAGGGGATTTTGCCAAACAGCCCTTGTAAAGGGGAGTGCAAGCAGGTGAGTGCCTGCTGCTGTCAGAAAGCTTCAGCCTGCCCTTCAGAGAGGTAGCAGTTGTGGGTGCTGGGCTCGTCCTCACCCCTTCTTCAGTGCATTTGTTGTGCATTCCCACCTTGCTAGACTTGGCTGKCTTTCTCAAACGAAAAGGGCAAGGATGTAACACAACATATCAGAGGATGGGCAAAAGTAACTTGAGCCCCCCAGAACAAGACAGACATCAATAAACTGGAGTGAGTTGAGCGGAGGGTTACCAAGATGGTCAGGGGGCTGAAGCACTTGCCTGGTGAGGAGAAGCTGGGGCAACTGTGTTTCTTCAGCCTGAAGAAACACAGGTGGCTCTGGGGTCACCTAATAGCAGCTTGCCTGTACCTATGAGAGGTTATCAAGAAGACGGACCCAGGCTCTTTAGCATGTTGAAGGAGGGGAAGATGAGAGGTAACAGGCATAAGCTGAAAGAAGAGAGGTTCAGAATATATGGAAAAAATATATGGGGAAAAAAACCCCAACTTTTCCTCATGAGGCCGGTCAAGCAGTGAGACAGGATGGTCAGAGAAGCTGTGCATCTTTGGAGGTTTTCAAAATGTGGCTGGATAAAGCTCTGAGCGACCTGGCCTGGCCTCATAGCTAACCCTGCATTGAGCAGGAGGCTGGACAAGAGACCTCCTGAGGTCCCTTCCAACAGGAATGATTGTGTGATCCTAACAGAAAAGGCTGATCTGGACAAGTGAGAGATCTAATGTAGAAAGTGACACCTAGGTATCATGAGTTGAAATGCAGCTTACAAGGAGTGTTCTAACAGCCTTAGGTTTGGGGAAATCCTGCTGTCAAGGATTTAATGATATCAGTTTATCCCACCCCCCAGCTAGAGCAGAAGGCAAAATCATGGCTGCATGAAATACAGAGAAGATAACACAACGTTGGTAATGTTACTTTGGTTCCATTCCTTTCAGTATAGCAAATGATGATTCTTGATACAGCATGTAAGGGATTTCTCTTGGAATCGTTTTCTTTTTGTCTACAGTCACTAAGTGATCCATATGAACTCTCCAACTTCAAAAAAGATATATGCATATAAGTCTTGGTTGGAAATAATGAAATGACTGTGCTCTATGCTTGTTCTGTAAACATTACCCAGTAAGTGTATGAGAGTGATTTCTGTCATTAGAGTATTTAAGAGGAGACATGAGCTGTGTGCCCATTCATAAAAGGTGGATTGGCTGGGGCGTGTGGAAGGTCCTTGTAGCTAGTGTCCTTGTTTGTAGTTGTCCAGTTGACAAATGTAGGGTTTCAGACTGAGCCTAAGATGTTATTTTCCTTGATTTTTAAATTAATTTACTACTTCCAGCTTATATAAGTTAAAGTCCTTTCTGGATGCCACTTTTCTTCCCCTTTGACTTTCCTGTTTTGTATCCTCCCCTGTTTTCAACTTCACATCTTTAAACTTTTCTTTACTAACAGGTTGATTCTGCTTTAGGATAATGGCCGGAAAAGTAAAGTGGGTGACTGACATAGAAAAATCTGTTCTAATAAACAACTTTGAAAAAAGAGGCTGGATTCAGGTGGCAGAAAATGAAGACTGGAATTTTTATTGGTAAGTACATTAAAATTACCAATTTCTAAATTTGTGAAGTATTTTAATATCTTGTGTTAATACCATTAGTAATATGACAAAACACACATTAAAAACAAAAATGTGCAGAAATTAGCATTAATTTACTGCAGTGCTCCTAAGAGTGTAAGAGTGTTTCATTGCTCCTGTAATGTCTTAAGCTGTTGCTGGTCTTCTGTTCAGATTGGTATTGGTAGATTCCTGTATCCGTGCAGGCCTGCTAAAGTCATTGGTGTTCCTCAGGGCAGAAGGTCCCATCTGTGTGGATCCATTCCCATGCTACTGATCTCATGTATCTTTACAATTTGCCAAAGGTTTTGTCAGGTTTGTAAAAGGTTTTTTAAGTCACTGACCTAGCAAGATATCGATCGCTTCTGGGAATACCAATTGTAAAAAACCCAGGGGAAATGCTGTGCTCAGTGCTTTTTGTTTTGAAATGTGATACCTGATTTTATTCAAATTTCTTGTATGCAGTAAGGAGAATTTTTCCTCTACTGTTGGAGGGGATTTGTGACCTGAGGGGAATTTTTGAATGTATCTTTTCCCAAAATTTTCTGACAACACAACCTGAGCAAAATAATCCAAGAGTACACAGCTCCAATATGTGATAAAATATTCTTTTATCAATGTGATGGAGGCTTGCCCTGTTACCAGAGTGCAGGCTCCTTTCCTTCTCCTTCATGATAATGATTTATATGCAGACTAATTATTCAACATTTCAATACTGAGAGTGAATGTGAAATTAAACCAAGATAATGGTGAAAGGACGAGAGTAAATAATCTAGCTTCTTATTTGGCATTTGTCTAATAKAAGACTGTGAAATGCTGTCCTAGAATGCAGTAATCTATTAACTGGCAGAAACAATACTCTTCAAGTAAACCAAACAATTTATATTGTCCCTTTCAAATACGACAGAATGGCGGTTTATGCTGCCAAATGTACCCTTTGTGAACCACTTATTTAAATGGGTAGGAATCTCCGTAATCTGCTCATGCTTTTGGAATGCGGCCGGGGGGAGAGTCGGGGAACAGGGCACTCATGGAAACTGTTACGTGACTGGTTGTTTTGTTTTTGGTTTGTTTTTTTTTTTCTTCCTGAAATTATAATGTAGCAGATTGATGGCATTCAGGAAATATTCTTAAATTTCTAATGTGAGACATCTAGTACAGAAAATTCTTCATATCTATGGCCCAGCTCTTCTGTGAAAAATGAAGTAGATAACTGATTTGATGACTTTGTCACTGCAGCCCTCTGATCTGGTGTTTACGGGTGTTTTTAAGCAAGATCTCTGAATTGCTGTTTTCAATTCATATGCTTGAAGTCCTTTACAATCTGAGTAGCAAGGTAGTCAGTAGGAAGTTGTTTTTGTGACTTTAAGAGGAAAGCTGAGTTTCCAGAGAACAAAGTAATAGATTTGGAAAGCTGCTTCTGTAGCGTTTGGGTGCATATCAGTCATTTTTAGGCCCCACTGGGGATTGACCTGACTATCAACAGAGTCCAGTAGGGCCAAGTTGTCATCTTCCTTTCSTCACTGTCTGCCCCAATTTCAGTAGTAGTAGAGGGATCGATAAAAACTCTGTCAGGATTTCATTGGTTTTGCTAATAGAGATTCAAGATATGTTGGATTGTCACTGCAGCGAAATATTATACCATAAAGAGAAACGAGAGAGAAAAGATGAAGTGAATTTAACAAACAAAAAAATTTCAACTTTGTCCTCGTGAGTTGTGTTTCTTGGGAGAAATAATTTGGTATCTGTCTTTGCTTTCAGGATGAGCGTGCAAACAATCAGAAATGTTTTCAGTGTGGAAACTGGTTACCGCCTCTCTGATGACCAAATTGTCAATCATTTCCCAAACCATTACGAACTGACCAGAAAAGATTTGATGGTAAAGAATATCAAGCGATACAGGAAAGAACTTGAGAAAGAAGGAAGTCCTCTTGCCGAAAAGGATGAAAATGGGAAATATATTTATTTGGGTACGTGGTTCTCATTATCAGCATTAATCTTTTTTCTCTGTGGTCAGTTACCTGGAATTGAGCTAGCTTTTCTGTGCATAAAGCACTGAGCCTCTGAAGTGTTAGAACATTAAAGTGACTCTCTTGAAATGCTCTGTCCCTGTCAATTAAATAAAGTGCACTTTACCCTAAAATTATTTGCTGCATTCTTCAAACCTAACAGCCTTCTTTCTCTGTCTTCTCCTCTTTTTCTTTCCCTCAAATCTGCCATTAGAGCATAAGGAAACACAAGAATTGGGAAAGTGATAAAAACAGTGGTAGTGAACATTTCATATGAAATACTACATTTTGAAAGCTTTTCACAAACCTTGCTTTGAAGGAATAATGGCTAATATTTTACAAATTGAGAGAAATAGAGGGGATGTCACTCGTTCAGGATCTTTGTTGAAATTAGAGWCAAAGCAGGAAAAAAAGATTGAACATTTCTGTTTCTCTGTCATATTACCACAGCACTAAGGCCCAGTTCCTCCACTGTGTACTTGCTAGTATTCAGCAGTATTCAAGGAGGAGAACAAATCCAGTTTGTATGCATGGAGGTTGTATTTAGACTTAGTTTTGTAAGTAGTAAGGTCCTTAAAGAAGACTGAATTTAACAGTGCAGCATTAGCTGAAGCAACATTGAATAAAGTGATAATGAAATTATTATTTTTAAATGTAAGGGTGCAGAAATAGATTTGTAACTAGGCTTTTTGTGTTTCAGGGTGGGAGTCTGGGGGAGAGGAGGGGTTGGTTTGATGGGGTTTTCTTGGTGATTTTTTTTGTTGTTTTGTTTTTTAAATTGTTTTGAAGAGAGAAAATTGTGGGATTAAGGTACTTTGCAGTAAGATTAGTGGTGAAACCAAAAGGCTCTGGAACTTCATATGAGACAGGGTTCGATTTTCTTTAATTTGAAAGTGAAAAAGCATTATCTGAAAATCTTATACCGGAGCAAAAACTAAAATAAACTTTTGCAGAAGGGCTCTAGACAGAACTGAATGAACAAACTGTTCAGAGGAGAAATTTGGGGGAAGTTGGAGAAAAAGTAATGACTGCTAGAAAATAAATTTTAAAAAAACAAACATAAAAACAAACAAACAAAAAAACCCAAACCAAACCCAAACCAGCAATAGATCAGGAATGAGGAGAGTAAAGTTGTTTTGGAGGTCAGAAAGCATTGGAGTGAAACAGAGATGGGGATATATCGAGTTGAGTTACATCATGTGAAAGTGAAATGAAAGCACTGTTGATCCGTGTAAGAAAGAAGCAGTTTTATATGGATGGAAGTGAAGACAATCTGATAGCAAAAAGTGAGAAATGCTTTTCGTTAGATTTCAGTAAGCATGGTAATACTGATTGTGGGAGCAAATAAGAAYGACTAATGGGCGTTACGTAGAAATAAAAATTACCACATCCAAAGGGGAAGCAACATCAACATTCACATTTTTGCATGCACAGAGRATGATAAGGTGGTTAGCAGAATTGTAAAAGCTGACACAGGAAATTGAGAAAGTTTGATGAAGTTAAGTTGGAATGGTATATACTACTTTAATTTCACAGCATATAAACAGAAGAAAAAAATTGTTTCATGTGAATTAAAATCTATTAATCTGAAGTTAGCAGCATGCAATATTTTGCAATTGTTTGTTTAAGTAAAAACTAGAAACYAGAATTTAAATGAGATAAAAAGCAACATAATTTTTAATGAAGGTGGATCATGCCAGACTGGAAAACTGAAAAGACAGAAGTTTTTTTTAGTCTATAGGTGTCAATAGCCTTATCAGCTATAGTGTCCTAAACTGTGCACCTTTTTTTTTTCTCTTAACTCAGATTTTGTTCCTGTTACTTTCATGCTTCCTGCCGATTATAATCTCTTTGTTGAAGAATTCAGAAAAAATCCCTCCAGCACTTGGATTATGAAACCTTGTGGCAAAGCTCAAGGAAAAGGAATATTTCTAATCAATAAACTCTCCCAAATTAAAAAATGGTCTCGAGATAGCAAAACATCTTCGTAAGTTCTTAAAACCCAAACCCTTTATTGTACTTTCTATAATCAGGTGAACCACATCAACGTGCTAATTGTCTGATGCATGGAAAAGTATTCCATTATTACTGCTTCGTCATTACATAGTTAGTTTTGCATTTAATCTCAGTTGTTATCTGACTTCCTCCTTCAAACAGGTTTTAATATGATTTGTTTTGGTATGAGAAGGTACAAAGAACTGTTCAACTAACTATTCTTTATAAAAATGCTTTCAGTGTTGTTGGGGAAAAAATGCACAAAAATAAATTGTTCTGCTTCATAGTATTAAATAGCAGGAAGCAAGAGAAAAATCTTTCCCTAGGCAATTTCAATAATTATTTAATATAGATTCATTCACTTTTTAAATTAATACAAAGGAAGAATGCATTTATATGAAATAAATACATTTTCCATTTGGAGCACAAAATAATACACCTCGTGTTAGTGATCTACTTCCAAATGGATGAAACAGGTTAGCAATCTATGTTTTTCTCTGACTAGTAAAAGTTTTGATCACACAACTAATGTTAAATTTTTTCCTGTTATAAAGTGACTGGCTGAATATCATTTGAGTCTTTTTTTTTTTTCTTTTTTTTTTTTCCCCTATTTGACTTGGAATCTGAAGAATGTCACAATCTGAAAGTTATCTTAGCTTTTCACAGTGGTTTGCAATTGCACACCAAGCATAAATACAAATATTCGAGGAGTATAAGACCTTGACTAATGAAGGTAATGTARTACGTGCTTTTTGCWTGCCTGAACCATGCCAAGCTCTAAGTGCTCTCCAAGGAAAAAGCTGGCTTGTAGATCTGCATTCTGAATGGCTCMGTCAGCTACCCTGTTAACTTAAAAACTGAGTTTAAATGGTTAGTTGATYTTGGTCATCTGTTTAGTATTTTGAACTTTTTTCGGTGTATAATGCCTGATGCCAAGTGTGTATTATTAACCACTACAACTTGATACATTGCCTTGGCAAAAGATGCAAGATTTCAGCCAATCCAAAATTTACAGACTACTTTTAAAGAAGAAAAAGACTTACCAGATTATATCTTTGCAATTGTCACATTCTGAAACATGATTTGTGTTTTTCAGGTTTGTATCTCAGTCTTCCAAAGAAGCCTATGTGATTTCTCTCTATATTAACAATCCATTACTTATTGGTGGAAAGAAATTTGATCTGCGTCTATATGTTTTAGTATCTACATATCGTCCACTGAGATGTTACATGTAAGATTGTATATATTGTATTTTGTTTTGAAAGAATGCTTAATGTAGTCAAAATAATGTTGTGCTTGTTGTGCAAAGAAGTTTAACATGTACATGGTATCCTAGGATGCTCTTTTCCTTATTTCTTATTGGGGTTTAACACATTTTAATGACTTTTTGCATTTAAGGTATAAACTTGGATTTTGCCGGTTTTGCACAGTAAAATATACACCAAGTACAAGTGAATTGGATAACATGTTTGTACATCTTACAAATGTTGCCATTCAGAAACATGGGGTAAGTGTACCAAGTTCTTAGGTGTTTTTTTGTAGCAATACTAATTTTCTTAACTTGTCCCCAAAACTTGGAATAAAAAGGTTTTATTTGTCATAGTCTTCATCATCTTGCAATTAAAATACTTCAACTTGAACTTACAAATAAATAAATTTCAGAAGATTGCAGATCAAAAGTATGCAAGACAATGAATTGCAGCTCTGTAATAGACTCTGATATCTTCAGTATTGATTTGCAGTAGCTCAAAGCAGGGKTTTTTTTCCAAGTCTCCTGTCATTTAAATGCTAATATGCTCACTTAGCAATTGATTCTGTGAGCAGTGGAATTAATGAAGCCTGGTTCCTGTGGATTTGTATTTTATAATAGCACTTTARTATCGTCTTCCTGATCTCCCCTTCCCTCTCTCTCCCTCCCATGCAGTTAATTCCTATTTCCAGCACTTACTCATCACAGTACTTTCCAGCTTCTTCCTATGTTTCCCGCCCCGGCCCCCACCTTCCTTCTCTGGGGAAGAAAGGGAATGTGCAGTTGCGAGCTTGGAGATAAATGGTTGCTGCCTGGCCAGCTGGTGGCTTCCTCTTGAATGAACAAAGATGGARTTCTGCTTGCAGAACAGTTCTGTCCTGTAATTTGCCATTGATATTCATAAAACATGCGGAAACCTGATAGCTTTGACAGCATTTCCCTATGTCGAAATAGGCTTAAATTCACCAGTGGGAGGAAAGGCTGGTGGGTCAGGGGTGACATGAACAGATGGGTATACAGTATCACTGCCCAAGCCTTGTTTCTTCAGGGAATCCACTTGATGATGATGACTGTCCCTTTTGCRTTTTTAGCGGATGTCTGTGATTTATAAACCATGCCTCTGTTACAGTAATTAAAACTCTGTTGTCGCACTTCCTAATTTCACAGGTTTTATTTTAAGAGTATAGGAAAAAAAATGCACMTACACGTATGCATACACTCATGCATATATATTCATATGTGTGTACACATACACTCATACACAAGATACATATAATGTATATTAAATTGCAACYTTGCTAAATGTGCCTTGTCTATTATTATTCTGTAAGATGTGCAGCATAGCAGAACTGTTTTTATCTGGATATTCCTGTAACAACAATGTGAATTATAAATGTCACTTATGGTGGTAGTTATAAACCAGAGTAAGTGTCAAAATGTGGCATTTTTCAGTACTACAAATATTTTCTTGCTCAGGTGCTGATTTGTGAAGTGTTTCAAATGCATTATGATTTGACAGGGCACACTGAGAATGAGTTGTGGTGGAAGCAGATCCCATACAACTYGGAGCATAAATCATGGTGCTGCCAGTAGCAGTGAACAGATGAGGCATGTGATATGTTGCCTATCCTGTTATTATGCACCGTTTCATCTTCTCTACTGGTTAGAATGGCCTTCAAGATTTCTCCCAAATAAAAGTAGAAGTAGTGGTGAGGTCACTTTGAGAGAAGAAGGGACAACAGAAATGGGTATAGAAGTAGCAGCTTAAAAATRTGGAGTCATTACTAGAGTATTTGAAAAAACTTTTTAGAAATTCTGAACCACTAATAGCTGTTGAGTTTTGCAGAAAGAAGTGAGAAAATTTTAATGTAAAGCCACTCTATCCATCCTCTCTCCTTTCTTTCTTGTTTAAACGTGTCTGTAACTTTGGAGGCACTTAGGCTGTACAGTTTTAGAAGAAGAACCTAACATGAACTGTCAAATAATTTATCAAAATTATGAGGAGGTCTGGAAAAAACTCTGCAAGTTCTAGCTGTTAATCTCTACTCTAATCCCTAAATGAACCGTAGAGTTCCAGTGTGTTTGTAGCCTACAAGCTCGTGGGAAAACATCCCTAATTTGGAAAGCGTACCATTCAGTATTGGGGAGAGGGAAAGGGTACAATGAAGGAAGGAGGGTAAGTCAGTATACCCATCGTAATGTTTGTGCTGGAAAATACAGTTCTAAGKCATTATTCACTGGATGTGCAATACAAACAAAACAACAGTAATTCTTCTATTTAATCATTTTCAGTTAGTGATCTTCTATGTAGTCTGCAATATTCTACTTTGTTTTAATATTTTTAATTAAACAGCTGTGATTGCGTAAAGCTCTACCCAGTTGCAATCTATTTTGATTTGAGTACTTGTTCTGAAATGCAAAGAGGGTTGAAACTTTGATCTCTGTTCCCTTGCTGGAATCTGGTCTCAAGACATTTTTTTCCATGCAGCAAGTCCTGAGAACCATGTTTCAGATCTTTGTTTGAACAGTCCAGTTTTCCAAATTTACTAAGGGGGGAGCTGTAGAAAAGACCTAAAAATAGATAGAGGCTTTTCTGACCTTGTCTTAGAGGATGKCAGATTTCATTCCTCTGAGAACTTCTTTCTGCTCTATGCATTCTGTGTTTTATAATTTAGCAGGCATACAATCATTAATTCTTAGAAATGCTCTGAGGAGAACCTTTATAAAGGGACAAAGCATTTGTCCTGAGAGTTATTTGAGGGCTGAACATGTGTCTTTCCATCAGTAAGAATACCCTCAGTTTGCTCTTGTCTTTCCGTGTAAAGAGAAATAGTGCAGAGCCTTGATAGCCTCTGAAAAGACAAATATAAGGTAACCTCCTATTTTCCCCTGTTCTGTTTCAGTAGCACTTAGTGGGTTTTTTTTGTATCAAAATACTTAATTACTTGAAAAATTAACCTTTAAAAATAATTCAGGTGTCATTTCACTGTCTTCTTGAATGTARCTGTTGTCAGTAGCACCATTAAGAAGATACCGTGTTTGCCTTTTTGGGAAACAGACAAATCGCATTTTAAATGAATAAACACAGACAAGCACTTTCAAGTGCTGCATTTTAAAACAGCTAACTTCAGTGAAATTTAGCTCTTGCTCACTTAATTATTTCTCCCTTAACCCCAAAGGAGGAAAAAGTTCAATTCTTTCATTTCACATTTTAAAACTATATTTCCAAATCATAAATCATGTTTTACTGTAAAACTGTCAAAGTACCCGTTGTTTTTTGTTCTAAGAAAGATTTATTACTTGATTTTCAATGTGTGATATAAACATATACAGCTATAATAAAAACAGTTGTTTATATAGAGGGCAGTTCAAAGTAAAGCTGAAGTCTTCATTAAGCTGTAAAATAGAGTAAAAACAATTTGCTGAGTGTTTTTAGAGCAATGCTTGTATGTAAGTGTAAGTGGGCTTTTTGTGTGAATGAAACAAAACTGCTGAACAACTTCAAAATCTTAAGCTGAATTAACTCCTTAACTCTTCAGGATGATTACAATCATATCCATGGAGGCAAGTGGACAGTGAGTAACTTACGCCTGTATCTGGAGAGCACCCGTGGAAAGGAAGTCACAAACAAATTATTTGATGAAATTCACTGGATAATTGTGCAGTCGCTGAAGGCTGTTGCGGTGAGTACTGTTCCTGGAATGCTGCCAGCGATAGCATTACGGCTGCAGGCTGCTCATAACCATGAAAGTGAGTTTGCCATCAAAACCCCTAAAATCTCTTTCTTCCTACTTGAGTGATGGTGTTGATGCTGATTTCTGCAATTCTGTTATCTCTTGATTTCTATGAGCTGAGTGAATTTGAATCGTGGGTGGGTGGGTGGGTGGGTGAATTATCTGCATATTGGAGAAGTGAATGAATCTCTTTCCTTGAGGGCTCTGTGAACTATTTAATATGACTTGATACTGCCCTTGTGAATAGTATTAAGTTCTGCCAAGGCACGTGACGTCATTTCACCAATAACAAATGTGTCAAAGAAAAAATAGCTCTGGAGGACAATTTATCAAAGAAAACRTAAGCTATTAATTCAGCAGAGTTAYGTAACTTACTTTCACCTCTTTTATACACGAGTCATGTAGTTATCATGAACTCTTATTTAAAAACAAGAAAGAAAAGTAGAAACCAATCTCTGCCTGAGTGACTTTCTAGCATTTGGGTAATATCCCATGATTGCATTAGAGAGCAGGTATCACTYTGTGGGTCAGCAGGGGCAGCTGAAGAGCTCACTGGTGCCAAGGACTGTCCTGTTCCCAAGTGCATGGTCCTGTCATCTCTTCTGGGTTGGTCCTGGCACCATTGTGAGCTGAATCAGCTCACTCGCCCAACTGGCAATTACTGTCTTGCTTTATTGAAGGGTTAGTATTCTGCCAGCGTAATAAGCTGAATCACCTCACTGAAGGAGCAGATGAACACCAGAATCAGCACGAGAAAGAGGAACAAGGTCATGAAGCTAGGATCGGTGGGAGGTGGGGAAGCGTGGCTCAACTCAGCCTCTGCTGCGCAATCATATTTGAAAACAGATGTGAGAAGAAAAGGATTTAATCCAAATGTTAGCAGAACCTTAAAAGAGAAGGGAAAAAGTGTTGAGAATTATTGAGCATGAAATGTTTTGGTCCTCTGTCTTTYTGACAATGGCAAATGTAATGAGAGATGTTTGTTCCTCCTTCCCCCTTTCACTCCCTGAAGAACTGAAAAGCTTTCATTATTAGTCTAGGGGAAAACATCTCACTCACCTGTTACAAAGGTTTCTTTAAAAGATCTGATGAGATTTGCATAGAAGAAAAGTCTTACCGTGCATACTGCAAACGTTTAGCAGATGCTGGAAAACTGCTGACTCTCTAGCGGATGTGTATCTAAGCTCAGCTTGGTCCTTGGTCTCTCTTGGCTTTCGGGATCATAGTTGACTTGAGCTAATTATAATTTTAAAATGTATCTGGTAATTGTTTGACCTCAAATTTCTGCATAGTTACAGCAGCATAATAAAAGAAATGTCTTTGAATAACTCTCCTTTTTCTGAAGTTTAAAGAATTCACGATTATGTGAGGCTGTGTTATGTAAATTTTAAAACTTCCTGATTTCTCCTGATGCACGCAGGCTTTAAATATTGTTATTGCTTTTGCAAAATATGAAAACCACTTTTATTTTCACGCTGGAAACATAATGGAAAATTAATGTAACTTAGTACTTGGCATTAATGCAATCTTTAATATTGAAATATTTACTTACAGCTTAGAAAAAAGAGGCAATCCTCAACTTAMTAGTTAGCAAGCTTACATTAGAGCTACAAAACTGAAAACTGTTGTAGAAGATTAATAATGTAATCGCATGTGATTTCTAGCAAACAAAGTGTGTAATCGGGTTACTTACTGAACTGTTGATTTTACTACATATTGTCTTTTTTTTTTTTAGCCTGTAATGAATAATGATAAACACTGCTTTGAGTGTTATGGATATGACATTATCATTGATGACAAGCTTAAACCATGGCTAATTGAGGTAAAGTTACATAAAATACAGGAAAAAAACTTCCTTCTCATTTCACAGAATAAAACTAAGTCGATTTCAATGTAGTCTTTCCTCATTTGAAACAGTATCTTTTGTTCCTTAGGTAAGTGGATTAAGAAAAATGTTGGAAAGTAAAGTAGGCTATATGATGACCAAGCTAGCATGTGCTTTAGTTTCCTATTTGTTTGGTGTTTCTATTTGTTTGTGGCTTTCTGTTTTGTCTTTTAAATCCAGTGCATCCATACAATTGGACTTAAGAGGCAGTCTGAATGTTTGGAGCCCTATTAGACACTCTATCAGTAGCTGGCTTGATGGAGCACAACATCAAACAAGTTTTAAATGCTGTTATGGCCTTAACGTTGCAGGCTGAGAGGAAAGAAAAGGGCACACAAGGGATAATTGGGATATTTGGAAGGCGCTTTTTTTTCACATAAATTTCTCTTTGGTGTATTAACTTTGGATCTGTATGTTCAACGTAAATTTTATCCAGCCTCCCTCTTCCTTCTCAATCTAATTGAAAATGAAAGATCAAAGGTTAATGGACTTTATAAACAAAAACAACAAGAAAAAATCTGTTTACTGTTCTGATACCTCTTCTCCATAATAAATGTGGAACATGAGATATGTTAAATGAACCCCAGTTTTAATTAAAACAAGATGCAATGTAGTGCTTTGAAAGAGAGTACCTATGTGTCTCTCCAGCTCACAATTTAACAGGGGAAGGCTCAGATTAAGAACATAAATAAAAGCCTGTTTACCTAGAAGAAACCCACAGATTCCTGTATATAACAGCTGTTGCAGTGAACCAGGCAAACTGTAAGCACTGAAATTTATGGCTTTTGTATCCATGTAAGCTTAGAAAATGAAACAAAAATCTRTGTCTTGTCTGATTAACCCTGCTGAATCTAGTCTCTACAAAAATCTTCAGGCTGATACTGCAGACACTTAGTGATGTGGTGCTTTTGTTTTTAAGTAAAAAGAAAAATGCCCTGTGGGGGATTCCCTCCAGTGTCTGAGGAACTGAAAGATGTGCTTTGAGACGCTGAGTCTTAATTTCCCAAATAGTACATATAGTCATCACACATGCTGTTTGGAGAACTATATACCACTCAAGAAATTGATGCTGACATTTTTTTTTTCTTTTGTAGGTTAATGCTTCCCCTTCTCTTACTTCCAGTACTGCTAATGATCGCATCTTGAAGTATAATCTTATTAATGACACACTTAACATTGCTGTGCCTAATGGGGAAATTCCAGACTGCAAATGGAATAAATCTCCACCAAAAGAGGTTCTTGGCAATTATGAAGTCTTGTAAGTTTTATCAATGTTCTATATAAATGCAAATGTTTTTCAGTCACCTCATTTTTGAAATATGTAATGTAGATCACAGAGATAAGGCAAACTTCATTCTGATGTAAAAAATGGGCACAAAGTACCACTTCATTTTTTTGGTGCTGCAATAGCAACGTYGGAGGTGGGAGTGCGTTAAAGCAGAGTTGCCTCACCTCATCTCCAGAGGGAATGTTACTTGTCTGATAAGCCCCTGCCTGCACCTTCTGAGCTTCCAGCAGCTAGATTTGAGGGATAGAGGCAAAGAGGGTGTTTGTCTTCTACATGTGTAGAACTTTGATTGTATTGAGTGTAATATGTAGATGGTAGTTAAATGGATATAATAGCTATTTGATACAAATCTTCTCTCAGTTCATAGAAATGATGCCTCTTGTCTCCTGTAATTTATGGGTGTATTAATAATGAGTCGCCAGGTATTTTTTTAAATTCCCCAATCTGTATTACAAAGAGAGAAATGAAGGAGACAGAGATCTTTATATTGGAGTGTCTGAAGGATTTATCTAGGATTGACTGGTCTTATGCAGAGGAACACTGGTTTAAATACCATATTGATGATACAGTTTCTTGTATTTTTTGAGAAAACGTTCACATAGGTTCTCAGCACTAGTGGTACAATTGTTCAGAACGTCAGGAATGCGGTATGTACATTAGTGGATCCACTAGTTCATACTGATCTTTCTATATACTGGTAAAGACAGTTAAATATAAGTGTTGGCTGAATTATGATTTAAGTTTTAATGAATGTTATATACATGGTAGCTGCAAATACCTATACAATAGTGTAACTAAGTATATATTATGACTGTTCTACAAAATATTGTAGTATTATCTTTTGATAATTATGCATCTATAGACAATTTCTGCTTGGAATTTGCATAGCAGCTGAGAGGTAAGTATATACTGAGGTTATCTGAGGCTATAATGGGCTTAGATATTAATACTTAACTGTGGTTAAGTATTACAAAATACATGTCATCAAATGCATTTAATTTAAGCACACTGTTGTTTGCTCACCTCATTCTTTCCCTACTCGCTCTCTGATGCAACAGTGGAGTTTTTTAACACTGCATCTAACAATCCTCTGTTTGAAGCAATAGCTTAAGACTTTATTAAACTGCCAGCAGTCTGATGTTCCTGCTTAACCACAGACCTACACAGTGAGGAGAAATACAGAAGTACATGGGAAATTTCACAAGCATAAAATTTCACAAACTTGGGAGTTTAACCAAAGCTGCTGGATGATTTGTTTATTTCAAGAAGTAGCTGAAGATATTTCAGTTGATCTGTATTGTAACATCATGTGGTAGTATATTTCCTTGAATAATAGCTGCATATCAAACTTTGCAAGTGTAAACCTGTGTGTAGAACAGCTTGTATTAAATTTCAGTGCTAGATATTAAGCAAAATAGAATATAGAGGACCCACTCTTGTTTGTGTAGAGAATAGCAGGACAAGGCATTGAACGGGTTATCTTATTTTCAGATATGATGAAGAGATGGCGCAAAGTGATGGGCCTGATCGTGACTTGCGAAGTCGTTCTGGGCAATCCACTGGAGTAAAAGGAAATCGTGCAAGAGATTCAGGAAAGCCTGTACTAACCACCTGGAAGTGATAATAGAAAAAACAGCTGCACTCTTGGTAGGAAGACATCATGAAAAAAATGCAGTTTTTTAACAGATTCCTCTATTTTGCTATATTGCGTGTGGGAAGTATTAAAAGAGGACAATACGGCCTTTGAAAAGAAGTGAAACAAACACTCTAAAACCAGGAACTGTACTAGACATACACTGACTTGATGATTATTACAATAATATATATAGTATGTATGTATGTATGTATATTTTTTATATATATACTTTGTATAAACTAATATTGTCTCAGTAACAATTGAGAACTTTCTTTATAAAGAGACGACAACTCAAAACTTGAATTCTGAAAGAAACCCYTTGTTGTTCTGGATAGAATTTATTTCCTACAGTAGCCTGTCCCTAGCTCCCTATAATAAGTGAGGTGTGGATTCTGTAAAGGGTGGTAGTGCTAAGTGTTAATATTGCCACAATGATGGTTCAGATTCTTGATAGTAGAAGAAGAGCAACTGGAAAAAATAGCAATGCATGGACTTGAGGTTATTGTCAGTTAATGCAGCTAATGCTTTATAACCAGTATTAAGAAATTGAAAAGCATCTCTTTATATGCTGAGGTCTTTTTTTTTTTTTTTTTTTTTTCCTTTAAGTGTTTTGAGCTGCTAACTCTTTGAAGGTAGAAAGTTTCATGGAATGAGGGAGTGTTTCAAATGGTATATTGCTAAGTGTTAATATTGCCACAATGATGGTTCAGATTCTTGATAGTAGAAGAAGAGCAACTGGAAAAAATAGCAATGCATGGACTTGAGGTTATTGTCAGTTAATGCAGCTAATGCTTTATAACCAGTATTAAGAAATTGAAAAGCATCTCTTTATATGCTGAGGTCTTTTTTTTTTTTTTTTTTATTTCCTTTAAGTGTTTTGAGCTGCTAACTCTTTGAAGGTAGAAAGTTTCATGGAATGAGGGAGTGTTTCAAATGGTATATTGATGCATTATTTCACTAGCCATTAATTTTTATTTCAAGATAATGCATGTCTGTGGAAAAACAGACAGAACAACTACATACTGTAATAAATCTYGTTGTTGAAGCTGATGATAAATCCTTATTTGCACCAGAATCCCTTAGTGTATTTATGCATTTATATAAGTACAATATCTATATTTTTGTATATTTTGTGTGCACTACAACAAAAATATTGTTGCACRTGGTAAGCTATTTCTGGTAGCTCTGGAAACAAAAGTTGTGATGATTAGCTACCAAAATGTATAGAGCAAAAGTTAAAAATAGGTATTTCAGTCTTCTAACAACATAGCATGTAAATAAACTAGTTGGGTCTGTGATTGGCTGTTGCTTCCACTTGCATTTCCACCAGTTATTGGGTGGTTATTTATAAATGTCAGTGTGCAGTTCTGGTTGTCTTCATTCTCCTTCCCCCTCCTMCTTTTTTTTTTTTGGTGGTGGAGTATTGTGGAGAGAAAGACACAGGAGGCTGAGAGTTGCCGATGTCCAYGTAACCATAACACACTCCGATCTGGATGCCACTAGTGCAGTGATGGTCTGCCTGCCACAGCAGGCTACGTGCTTTGGCCTCCTATGTGGCAGGCCACTAAAGTTGCATGCAAAGTAAACTTAACCTCTCCCAAAAGTTTTGAGTTTCTTCAACACGTAAAACAGACCACCTGCACCACAGAAGATGTCAGTCCTTTTCCTGCTTTTGAAGGTCCTCCTAGAGGAAGGCAGCTGCTCGCAAACTGCAGTCTTTGGGACAGTTGGTGCTGACGACTCTCAGTCTGAACACAATCTGGCAAGAGCAGTTTGGGCTGGGGAGGGAGGGCAGATGTGGGCTGGGCTGACCAATATCCTTACGCATGATCTGGGATTCATCCTTGCAATAAAGAATGAAATACGTAGACTGAATGAGTCACTCCAAGTGTAATCCTCATCTTCATTAATCTTGTATATTCCATTAAAATAAAGACCAAAATCCAACKGATTCTTTGGTCATCAGACTTGAATCTTCTCACTGGCCTCTACAAAAGCATGTTTCAAGTTGGCTTTTGAAATAAGGCTAAGAAAAGATGATTACTGCAGGATAGTAAAGCTCATCTAAATTCCAGGTCTCATAGTTTTTGGGGTTTGGGTTTTGTGTTTGGTTTGGTTTTGGTTTTTTTAGTTCCTAAGTGTGAGTCTTGCTTGTATATTTSAACCTTGACAGGTAAGCTACTAAGTAGCTGTGTGGTCAGATATTAAGTGTTGTTTTAATGATGTGATATTTAGTGGGCAGGTGTTTCCGGCTTTACCCCCAGCTGCCTATTGGGGGTAAAGTAGGAAGTAGTGACAGCCTTAGGAACTATGAGACTGTAGTAAATAGTATTTTGTAGTGTGGTTATATTTCTTACAGACAGGCAACACAACAAGGATACTCTGATAGAAGGAAAATGGAGCTTTCTCTCACTTTCATTTCCCCTGTTTGTAATTAATTTCTTTAGTAGCGCGGACAAAGGATGTTGTTGTAGTCTTGTTCTGTCATAACAGTAGCACTGGCAAGGATGGCTACAATAGAATGGTTACTCCTTCCCTTTGTCTTCTTTCCTGTTCGTGCAGCCTACACTGGTGGGACTTTATAGGGAAGAGGTATATTGAGAAATGCAGATTCTGGTAAAAAAGTCAACTTCACACTGTTACTTTTTGATTCTGTAGAAGTCAYAACATGCTAACTGAGCTGCAGTGACTTTCAGTCTCCCTTTTGGGAAGGCTTAATGTGAAAGCAAAACAGGTCTGAATTATTAGGATTTTTTGCTGTAGAAGGCTTTGGAGACTTAATCCAGGGGATACTTTTTAGCTGTAATTTCACAATGAACCAAAACTGATGGTAGCATCTAAAAAATCTTGTTCTTCCAAACTTGTTTGTAGGTGGTACTCTGTGTTGGCAATGGTGTCTTTACAGCTAGGCAGTGAGTTGAATCAGGGCCTCCAGAACACAGACTTTGATGAGGCAGAATAGGARTGGCACTACCTGTAATATTAGTGATATTGAATATTCTTATTTAGTTGTTTGAGGCTTTTGTAATGGGTTGGAAAGGGTCAACTCACTTGAACTTGCACTCTTATTACTGAGTATAATAATGCATCTCTTCCAGTCCTGACTTGTGAAAAATTGTCACATTAAATCAGTGGAAGTCTTACTATTGCTTTCAAAGAATAAGGYTTTCTGTCCCAGTGTGTAGCAGATATATTTCATTCACATACAGTATTTGCAGAGCAGTATTTTATATGGAAAATATTTCTGTAGCAGAGCTATCAATTTGGAACAAGCAAATGCTTCTCTCTGACCACTGTAGTATTGGGAAAGCATATTTCAAACACTTTACTTGAGGATGAAATATCTCTGTAAAATATCTAGTAAATTGTCATTGCTACCTCAAAATCAAAACATTAAAGTATTACTAATTGGGGRAAAAAAAAGAAAAAAAGCTCCGATAGGAATCTTTGACTATGTAGTACTTAATATCAGAACTAGAATTTAGATTTCAAACATTGATGTCGCATTTAACACAGTTATATCTCCCACCAATGTATTGCTAGTAATTTATCCTGCTGACCCAAACAGGAATTCAATAATGCAATGTTCTTCTTTAAAGAGCAAGAAGTCAAAGAGACTGCAGATAYAGTGACCCTCTCTTCCTCATCTCGTTCCACTTTCTTTTTAAAAACAATAGACTAGTGATTAGGAACATCAGACTGCTTTCTCCTCATTTCCTTTTCCAACAGGCTTTTTGCCGGTTGAAGTTTGAAGGCCTAACTATATTTTCCCTTCTAATACATGAAAACCTACATATGCAAAGGGAGTTTTAAGGAACAAAACTGACATAACATGAAATTCTAGATGACTGAGATTGGCTTTCTGATGATCAGCAAAAAACAACCCTCAAAAAAACTGGAAGCAAGCAGGAAGCCTTCCTTTTCTATGAAGAGCTTGAGGCCTCATGCACATAAGTGAAATGTTCTTGAGAAACTCAAAATTAGGAACCTCCATTGCTACRTAATATCTATTTTTTCCACATAAGACCTGTTGAAAAATACAGTGGTTCTCTGAAGGTCTTTGAATAAGGAAAGGGTCATGTTCTATGTTAGCTGGAATGAGAGTTTGCTCTGTGCATGAAGCAGCTTGTCTGCAGACTCAGAAGCAGGAGGAGGACAAGGAAACAAAAGCAGTCATAGCTAATAGTCCTGGGGGAGGAGGGGAGTAAGTGGATATCACCCTGTGACATGCTTGTTTGTACATGGCCTTGAAAGGTAAAAGTGAAAATCTGGTAAGGAGGAAGAAAAACTGGAAAKGAAAACTTCAATTGCCTACATGGGGATAAAATCTTAAACTTTTCACTCCTGCGTCCTTAGCTAAATCTATTGCTGTAGTAGGACAGAACTAATGGTACGAAGTGGTGTACAAACTGATAACAGCCAGGGGCGTGCTCTGCTATCAGCTGGAACCGAGGTGATTAGAGATGTGAACGCCACTTGGGGCATGCGTCTRCTATAGGAGTAAAGGGGAATTGACTAAAGGTGTGATGCTAACATGTATAATAAAAGATGTTAAACCTCATGCGGATGCTCTCATTCAAAGGTAAGGTAGCTCTTTCTGCTGGAGCCTAATTCTCCAAAAGATTAATGACACTCTTACCTCTGACTGAGAGGGCTTGAGTGGGCTTAAATCTGAGTGACTGCAAGCCGACAAGCTCTTAGTTCTGAGTAACTAACCATGACCTTAGGCCAATGATCCTCCAAATGTATCTAACTGTAGGATAAAGAAACTGTTTCGGCTTTCAGTGAAGCAAAATAAATCAGAAATAACACTTCTCAAAAGTTCTGACTTCGACTAGTGTAATAACTTGCCAGGCAGAGCTAAAATAAATGTGCGACTCAGTCCTAAAATACTGTTCTTCATATGCTCAAGTGATCACTGGCATAACGACAGTATTGTACGAAGAATTAAATAGACAAGCTCTGAACAGCTACAGGAATTGTTACAATGACATCAGTGTAGAAGGAGCTTATTGCTGGAGTTGAATAGTGGGGCTTGCTTCCTGGGCACTAACCTTTCTCCCTATTAATTCTTTGGCATGGAAGGAATTAATAAGGTTCCCACAGAATAGCTTCTTTATCTGGCTTTAGGAACTTAATTAGAATAAAAGAAACAGTATTATCCCTAAAGCTACTTTGTTGCTGTTGGCTTTACAATAGAACTTCTGCCTAAAAAGTCCCTGTCTCCTGATTCACTTCCTGCTATAAACTTAGCAAAACAATAGACATTTCASAGAAGATATACAGTCCTGCATTTCAGCAGCAGAACATGTCAGGCAGAGCTCATTTATCTGTAGTGAAGGAAGGGCTTTACTCTGTCATTATAAACTAGTGCTGTTTCTGAAGTAGTTACTGTTCAGTTTATTTAGGTGGAAAAAACAGAAAGCGACTTACATTTTGTGCCTGCTTCATTGAAATAGCTCACTCAAGCCTTCAGTTTGGTGGGAAGGACTCCGTGCCGTCTGGTGCGTAGGTATCAAAACATAACACTGGTGTCCATAGCTAGTTATGCTAACCTGTAGGGCTTCTTAACAAAGACAAACAAAAACTATTCCTCTATTCTCTGCAGAAAATAAATGTGTATAGCTGGGATAAGCTGACTTTAGCCACAATTTTTTTGAAAATTCGATTATTAAGCGGAAATAAGAACATGAATTAGTATCTTGGAAAAACTGATTGTTTTTACTGAATAGTAGGAAGTTGTTTGTGCTAGACTATTTTTTTTTCCACTTTTTTTAAGTTGCCATCAAAGCTTAGGCAGGCTTAAAGAAACCCTCCATACTTGAAGCAGTCCATAGCCAGAACTTTTCTGATTGTTATGACATAGGGATATCTTTACCATTGACAGTGAGTCTTCTATGCCTTAATTAATTACTCTCAGATTTTGTACCTATTAAAAGCATATCATTCACATCTGAGATAATCATAGACAATTGTTGTGAAATAGGAATGTTTGGACAGTATGAAACACTAATTAAAAACATTAATGTGAAAACAAGGAGATAATAAAGAATATTTCAGACAAGAATATGTCTTATATGTGAAAAGTTCTTTTCCAGTGAAAGTTGGGCAGTGAAACAGTGAAATTGATTGATTTGAGTGGAATTAAATTTAACATTGTGAAATTCTGTGTCATTGGCTGGCATATATAATCACTAATGGCATCGCATTTGCAATCAAAATATGGTTCAGGATTTAAATTTAGATTTAAAGTGTAAATAAATAAATATATATAACATCTCAGCTTTCTTAGCTAGAAAGAAACGTTCTGAAGAGAATGCTTGCAAGAGTCAAGAAACACCAATAAAATTTGCACTGAGTGAAGCCAAGAGACAGAATTTCTTTACAGAGAAAGTATTAGTGCTTAAAAGGACACATGGAATTTCTGAGGACAGCAGAAGGCACCAGAAGCATATTTAAAAATAGATTGTGTAAAAGTAAAAATAACCGTGGGATACTTATCTAAAATGAGAGATGATTTTTTTTTTTTTCTTCAGAAACTTCCTGTCCTGTTCTTAACAGTCTAAATCAAATGCTCACCAGTGGGGCTGCATAGACTGTTAGTCTTTCTTCTAAGAAAAAAGATTGAGATAATCTTTCCCAAGATGTTACATTTTGAATATAACTGAAAATGTTCAGAAAACAACTGAATTTTAATATTTGGGGAAAAAAAATCAAAATACTAAAATAAAAATTATTAATACGTTAAAGTATGGTTCACTATATCAGTAAGTTATTTATGGCATCATAATAGTGTCATCATGTTGGGAGGTTGCATGACTGATGATAGGTATAATCAGACCACTAATCTCTCTTAATCCACTACAAGAAAAACTTAGTGTTTGAATATGCATAAAGATAATTTACATTTTATAAATTGAAAAAAGTAGTACTTTATTAACCACTGAGGCATATTTCCCCAAGCAATTTTTCAAGTGCATATATGTATTTATTCAGTGCATGTGGCCTCAAGCCTGTATATATTTATACATATATTAAACTGTGTTACTATAAGTAATGAAGTCAAATTACTGCGCCAGCATGTGTATTAACCCCAATGCAGACAAATTCTGCTTTCACGTATAGAGGTAATTCACAGGAAGATCAATAGTGTTTATCCAAAAAGTAGACTAAGACAACTCTAGTAATGTTGCTTCCAAATTGTTTCAAATGGTACACTTGGAAAAGGGGCAAAAATTTTACAATTAAAAATGTACTTTTAAAATTCTGATTGCTGTTATTGTCTTCTTGGCTTSCAAAGGTGTCTAAGCATTTTTCATCTAAATGTAAAAAGCATAGGAAACATCTTGCAACCAGAAGAGAATATTCATCAGCTTGAAAATACTATTCCCTAAAGTGGTGCCTGGAGGAACCTCCAAATATTAAATTAAAATGTTCATATAAATTGTCTTTTGGTGAACTCTCTTTTTTCCAGTTAATAGTCCTGCCTTTACCTTTCTATCTTTAAAGTCATGATTTCATAGCATTTATAAAGATGCTAATAGATTTATAAAGATGTTTAAGTGCAAAGTTGGAAAACACAATTGTTATTTCTCAAGTTGTGTTAAAATCCAAATCCAGTTGTTAGTACAAAAATGTTCTGTAAATTACTCATTTCTGATCACCCTCCATTCCCTTGGAAGGCAGAACCAGTTCAAGTTCCATATGAAGAGGACTCCCAAAACAACGCCACTGCCTTTGCACTGTGACACGAGGGCTAAATTTACTGTACCTATATGTGTATATATATATATAGTTTAAAAATACATAGTATAGTAAATATATACATGTAAGTGTAATAAATACATATGTAAATATAATAATAAAATATATACTATGTATGTAGACACACATTATAATGTAATATATATAATAAGTAATATATATAATATATATATAAAATGTATAAGCAATACAGAGGCCTAGCAAAGTCCATGCATGACAATAGCTGATTTGAAGAAAAAGGCACTATTTTCTTTGTTGTTAAAAAGACTGTATGATAGTTTTTGCAACCAGACTCAGGGCCTGAATATACATCTCTTGCTCCATTTACAGTCATTGCCCCCATACTGGCCTAATATAAGACTGTGAGCCCTGATTTTCACAGGTTGCAGCGTGTATGTGATTTGCACAGGTTTTGTGCACGCTGAAGTGGTTTTTGGGGCACAAGCTGGTATTCAATCAACTCCGTGTGGAATAGTTGGGTTTTTTTTTTGTGTCAGTCCACCACCGGCTGCAGGTTGAACTTCTGTCCTCGGCTGGAATGGAATTCCCTTTCATCACAGTATGAACTTAGTTCTACCAGGGAGCGCTATGATTTACACTGAATTCCTATTGTGTTTCTTCAATCTTTGAACAAGTTTGAGCATTATTTGACCATACAAAAAGAGATGAATTACTGTTTTGATGTTGAGGTTGAAGAAAGTCTAAGTGTTCTGGCGGGGASGATTTCCAGCTTTGACAATGCTCTAGGCAAAACGGAAGCTTGATTCGTGTCCACACAGAAAGAGCTTATTTACGATTATATATATCTCTTGTAATCTCCTGTAAAAAGAGCTGGTTTATGCAAAGCTTGGTCTCATATTTAATGAGAGAGACTGTGTGGAAAACTAAAGCGCATCTGTGGTCAGAAGTGAGAGAAGAAACAGCAATAAATTTCAAGATTCCTCCTCTCAAACATGAACCTTTAACTTTCAACACAGGAGAGAGATGAAAAGGAGATTAGGGAGGGGGGAAATCRTGTTAAATCTTAGAAAGCTTACCAACCTGACCAAATTTTGCAGTAATGTTAACTGCAGTTAATTCAAACCAATTTTTAAGAACRTTTCTTCAGAAGGTAAAATTTACCCCAGTGCTATGGTCTCGCAGTCCTACTGAGCTAATCTAAATTCCCAGTGAACTTAAAACTCCTTAAGTTAATGAGTCACGCACTTAGTGAAAGAGTACAGGAAGAATTGGCGTCTTTGCTGATTATATGCAGACTTGCATAAGAAACATGGCCAAGAGGAAAGTACTCTTAGGACTGTTTTGCAGCCCTACCCAATGATCCAGAGCTCGCTCTGTCCTCAAACCAGGCTGTCCTCTGGGACAACGCTGGAGGCAGATCAGTGATGAGGAGGGCAGATGGGAGGGAAATGCTGAAATTGGTGGAGGAGAAGGCAAAGGCTGGAGGGACGAAATAAGGTTACCGTGATGGCTGCTGCCTGGAACTTGAAATAATCCTGTGTCTAAAGCAAATAAGTCGAAAGATAGGCAAGGGCTGGGATAACAGCTCTGCCTGTGATACTATTAAAGTATGGCGTACCTCCGCACACAGAGGTTTAACCAAATCAGCAATGTTATTTTAAAGGTGGCTCTGTCCTTGAGCCACCTCTGTCTCAAATGCAGCTGGCAGAGGAGCCCGCGAAGTCCTGCGCTGTCCCCCCCAGCGAGACGCGGCTTCAGCTGACAGGAGCCGGGAGAAATGCAGCACCATCCTTGCCGCAGTGTGGTGTTGGAGGGCACTGCGCTACGCGGCGGGACTGCCGCGGGATCAGAAGGGGAATTAAAGCCCTCACCACTTTCGGGCGTTAAAAAGTCCCTGTCACGTTTCGGGATCTATCGGTTCGGTCAAATGCCGCTTCGGGAAACGAAATCTTCTGCTCGCTCACGGCCCCCCGCAGTGGAAACGGGACACAAGCGCGATGCTTTTACCCGCGTCGCCCCCTGCCATGTTCCGCAGCGTTACTGCCAGCGGCTTCCGACCACGTATATACCTACCCATACGTACACAGCGRCTGCCCTCACGGCCAGCCGGTCGGGGCGGGCAGGCTGCCCGGCAGGCGCGGGGTGGCAGCCGCTGGCACCGCCGGGAACGGACGCGTACCCCGCCGCGCCGCAGCGGCCAGAGCCCCCTCATGAGGTGCCCCCCGAGCCGGGGGCTCGGCCCGCAGGACGGGCGGCGGGCCACCCCGAGGCGCGCTCGGTGCTAACGGCCCCCGACTACCGTCGGGGAGCTCGCGCTGCCCGCCGCCGCCGCGCGCACCGCTGCCCCGCGCCCCCGCCGCCCGCCAGCTACCTTTRCCCCCGGCGCCCCTTCCAGCCCTCGACTAGGAAGCAGCGTTAATTGGCAGTCGAGGCGAGCCAATGTGCGGCGGCGGGGCGGGTGCCTGCCCTTCGCCCTCACCCAATCGGGAGGCGGCTGGGCGTCCGCCAATCGGAGGGGCGGGGGAGGCGGGCGGACGCAGGCGGGCGCGGGGGGCGGCGGCGGCAGTCGGTGCGGCGGCGAGCGGAGCGCTGGGGCTTCTCTCGCGTTCCTCCGCGCTCTCTCGCCGTCTCGTCAGCCCCTCCCTCCTTCACTGCCGGCGGGCACAGGAGACGGGCAGTTCCCAGCGCTTCAGGTGAGGGCGGTGCCGTCGTCTTGGGCCCTACCCTYAGGGAGAGGCTTGAGGCGGAGGCCGGGGTTGAGATCCCCGTCGGAGCCTTTTAGGAGGGGAGGCGCGCGCGGAATGGCGGGCGGCGGGGTCCCACTGTCGGGCGCGAGAGGGGGGGGGGGGAAGGTTGGTTCAGCCGTCGCGCCTGGGCAGGCGGTGGCTGGCGCTGCCTGTGCCCCGTGGCGAGGTCAGGCCGCGCGGAGCCGGGCGGGGCGGGCGGCGTGCCGTGAAGGCCCCGTTGGGTGCCGGCGGGGGCTGGGTGCCCCTGCGGTGAGGCGGGGGGCGGGCGGGAGCGACAGTGCCGAGGCGCGACGGCGGCGCGGAGAGGCAGCGGGCGCGAGGGGAGCGCGCGCCGTGGGGAGAGAGGGAGCGGGGGGCGGGGGCGTGGGGGGGTGCAGGCCCTTGAGCCCCGCGGCGGTGCCGGGGCTTCCTCTCTCCGGCGGGCGCGGGGAAGGTGAAGCTCTCCTTGCACGGCGCCTGGCGGGGAAGGGCAGGGCTGGGGCTTGCGAGGGATGACGCCACTGGCTGTGGGGAGGCTCGGTTCCTGTAGGAGGGAAGAGCTCGCTACGCGGGGAAGTTTAGTGACCCACTCGGTGGTGGTGACGGCTTTGGTTTTGGGAGGGGAGGAAAAGAGGGCGAGGAGGGAGACGTAAAATTGAGCTATTGGGTTTTTCCTGCCGGCTTTGGAATCCTGGCGTCCTGGCTGATGGCAGGTAACGATGCTGTTTTAGTGGGAGGAGGTGTTTCTACGGGGGAGAGTGAGGTTTTAAACGGCTCACAGCGTCCTGAGTACCGGTAATGACCTAGCTAAGTCAGGCTTCTTAGTCTTGCTATTGCCGCCTTCTCTCTTGACTTTCCCTTTTTTGGCTTGCGGAAAGAATCTCCTCATCTTCCAAAGTGAAACGTCTGTGTGAGAGACAGAAGGCTCTTTATGTGCATCGAGGCTACCTGGTTAGAGAAAGACTGGGCATCTACAGTGTCTGCCTGGCTTGCTGTATCCATCTTTCCCAGCTGCTTGGCTGTTTCTGGTTGGAGTGACTCAGAAGCCGATAGACTCAGTTTTCTGAGGCTTCATCCTTTTGCCCTAGCAGGAAGGGAAGCCAGAAAGGTGTGAGTGACATATGCTGTCCTTTGTAAACCAAACATTTGAAAACTAAATGTAATCTTGCAGTTTTAAATGTTCAGTTTTCTTGGTAGCCATTCTTGATTAAAACTAGATTGGTTAGGATAATTAGATTAGTTAGGACAATTTAAAACAAGTACACCACTGCTCACATTTCCTGTACCTATTTCAGTAAGTTTGATCATTTGTACGTGACCCAGACTGGGGTAAAAAATGAGCCTTATGATGTGCTAGACACTTTTGTTTTCTTCTGTTGCACTCCACAACCTCACAACAGACTTCTTGAAAGGTTGCCATAAGACTGTTTTCTCTTGCTACAGGGGGGATTTTTTCCCTTCTGCTAATTTGCATTTAATTCCAGAGTTTGCTCAGCCCTTCTCTAAAGACAAAACATTTTCACTACTTTGAAAAGGTGAAAACATTAATGGTGCATTATTGTAATAGTCATAGTGAAGACCGCATTATGTAAGCAACTGAGTTTTCATTCTGGTTTTAGTGCAACAAAAAGACTCTCATATGTCTGTGATGAGACTAATATAAAAAGATTGCTTCATTGCTTTCTTGGGGGGGGGAGGAGGAGGAGGAGGAGGAGGGAAGGCTTGTACTTCTGCTTAAAGGTGAGAGGTAACTAAAACAGTTTGCCAGCTGTATTTCAGATGGGCAAAACTTCTTAATTGTGTTTTTAACTATTAAGGTTATTAACACCAAGGGCTAATGTGCTTGCTGTTTCATACCTGTACCTGCCTGAAATTATATTTTGTCAAACTTGCATTTTGCCTTCAAAGATAATAGAGTTATATTCTGCCAATTATGACTGAATCAGCTTAAACAGTAGTGTGTATTAGCGCACGGGGCATGTCTAATTAGCACAATGCAGCATCATTTTAGAGATCTCTGATCATACTATACCACAGCTTAGGTATGGTAAGCAGGAGAGGAGTGCAGGTGCTACCTCGTCCTCTGTAGTGTTAACCTTGGCATGGCTGTTCAGTGTTCAAGTGCTCCAAACTACCCTTGGTGCAYAGTTTACAGTTCTAGAGTTGGTTTCTTTGGCTCAGGGTCTATGTGTTGTGCAGTGCCATACTAGAATAAACACTAAAAACTGCCTTGGGGGTTAAACTGCATACCACACATCAAGCAACAATATCAGTATTAAAAGGAAGATACGAAGCACAATTGTAGTTAGCGATGAAATAGTTTGTTAATGGTTGATAGGCAAAACTGTTTTGGAATTTTTTTTTTTTTTTCTGAATGTTTTTTCTCTCATTTTGAAGATGATGTGCTGCAAGTGGATGCAATAGTTAATATCGAGCCGACAAATTAGATGGCATTTATGATTGCTGGGCTTGATGTTAGCTGTATGCATCTTTGTGTGTGGTCTTAAGTGTTCTTTAACTTCTTTTTTTAAACTGTCATAGGTTTATGAGAGAGTTTCTGTATTCCACAAGTCACCTCCGTAACAAAAACTTCATTTTACTTTGTAGTGTATAATTATATTGTTCTAATTTTTCTTTTTTTATTCCTTTAGTATTTGAAATACCATTCTAGTAACATGGCTTTCTGAATCTTTTTCTGAATCAGTGAGATTCTGGGCAATGTTTTGATCTATGAACGTTTGTAAGTAATACTTTCAGAAAATATCTAGATGATATTTTTTTCTAATGGGTAGATGTCTGCTTTCTTTTGTTGTATTGGGGCACCTGAATGTTGGTCTGAAAATCAGTATTGTGAACTTGTTATTTTTAGCAAGTGACATGTTTGGATGATTTAGTGTTAGGCATGAGAAGTTTTGTTCTCATGATCTGTTTATATAGCATATGGGTACATTTTCCTTCTCTAGAGCTGAGTGAGCTACTTGCTTAAAGATGTCCTTATGTCAGTTCTGAGCTTCCCTGACGTGGTTAAAATGAGCCTAAAGGTTACTGTGGCTTGAATTGGTAGCCTGTAGATGCAGGACAACAGACCTCTGTGCTTGTCACAGGAATGGCAAAGGATAAAATGCTTAGCAGTGCTGCTGGTCAAGAATTGCTTGTATGTGCTTGTATGAATCTGTGAGAGTAACACAAATTAGCTAAAAGGTAGCTTTCTGCTTCTGAGACAGTGCATGGTTTTCTCAGTGTGGGAGTAGCAGGTCTTGGAAAAAGTTGACATCCATAAGCCAGGAGAATGGTAGATGCAGGTGGAAGTTTTTTTTTTTTTTAAGGGATTTGTTTAAAGATGCCTGTAGACTAATACATTGGAGTAGTGTTTTGTTGGTTCTTGGGATCTCTGCTTTTTAAGAGGAATTCTAAGATGTAATGACTTACTCATTGCCTGAGACCTGGAATGAAGTCTCTAATGCTTGAATTGAAGACTAGTCTGAGAGATGAACAACTTTTTTGTAACATAGGATTCAATCCAAATTCTGTCTTAATCCATAAAACTTCAAGAAGTGGTGGTGTTCCTTTCAACTAAACCTAGTTACTGATTTTTGACTTGACTTAATGTAATGATGAATTGTTCTCAGGACATGAAAAGGAAGAAAACAGGAAATAACAGTGATGTAACTGTACTGAGATAAACTGAGCTAAGTATTCCGAGTCTGTGGTTGAACAGAATGGTGTACTTAATACCAATGTTACCTGGCTACTTGGTTCACCGGGGTTGGAAAGAATGACCTGAAGTCGATAGTAAAAAGGCTGTTGTATCTCGGGGTTGGTTCTCAGTCTGCACTCATAGTTGAATTTGTCATGAGACTTGAATGTCATTCCTTTATGTGCTATCCTGCAAGGTACCTTCCCTGGGGGAAGGGAGCAGTCAAAATTTCTCTAATGGTGTTGGTCTAGAATCTGCCTTGATGTGTGCTCCTTGGAGTGCGAGTGATTCTGCTTGAGCCACTGAACTGGTGCGCATTGGTAGAGTCCTGTGAATCTTGGTGGACAGGATGTGTCAATATTTGAGTGGGTACCCAACCCTAATTAGTAAATAGGGATAGAGCTAGCATGGATATTGTAACGCTGCACAGTAATGAGCTCTAAAGCAAAAAGAAAATGTCTCTAAGGCTTTCTTTAAGTTATGTGGTTTGGTTTAACTTTTTAGAATATGCAAATATTTTAAAACTGTTCTGGCTTACACAACGTTTCGTAAATATTTTGACAGTGGTGGAAACCTGTATTTTGTAGTGTTTGGTTTTGGGCCTGTGCATGTTATTAACCCTTTTTGCTTGTGTAGGACTCTGCATAAAGTAAGAATCAATTCCAAGGCATCTACAGACCAAAAATTTTAAACAAGCTTCTTTGCCTTTGATCATATACTCTAGACCAGTGAATAACAAACCAGACTACAATATAACAGCAAAAATAGTAAGGATAAGAACAGTCTGTCAAATCATATTATTAAATATTTGTTTCAAACAGTTTTACTCAAACCAAAAAGGCTGGGTTTTATGTAAACTTTTGACATAAACTTATAGATGCGACATAGTAGAAGCCCTGAGAATGGGTGCCACGCAGGTTTTAAATGACACTAAGTACACGTTTTAAATATCTTCTCATGCCTGTTGTGATTTATGTATCACAGAATTGTGATGTACTTGCAAACTCTTAGCTTTTGATTATAAAATGGTGAGTTGTTTACTAATATTAAAACTGGATGACTGTGGTGTTCCTGTGATCTTCATTGTGAAGTGTCTTTTTGCAGAAGTGTGATATTTTTTCTGTCTTGTTGTTATTATTGTGTCTTTGTACTTGAGTAGCACAAATAGGACTCATATCTGATTTTTATGTATGATAATTTTATCTCCCCCACATATCAGGCTGATGCATTGCCAGCTGGTGATTGTAACAACAAAAGGTGTGTATTGACTGAGCTCTGAAAGGACTAGCAGAGTTCTCGTACCTGGCATCTCAAACTCTGCTTTCTGAGCATAGCCAAGGGTTCTGGGTTCCAAAAACAACTTGCACAGAACTTCTTACTTAGCATTGTAACGGTAGGTGAATATTGAAATAAGAATTTTTTGTTTTCAATAGCAGATGCACAGCCATACTTCACCATTCTTTTAAGCTTATGTGKTTTTTTTTAATTTATTTCTGACTTAATAGGTCAAATAAAGGGTGCGGGGTGAATATGCTTAATGTGTCCTTCTGAAAAGGGGTGATGTGAAGTACAGATTTCAATAAATGATCTGCCATGAGTCATAGGACAAACAGGACATCTTTTTAGTTTGACTTATGCCTCCGATCCTCTCTCTTAATAGAGGCTTTCTTGGCAAATTGACAGATACCTGGATCACTACTGAGTGGAACAATGCTGCTTTCTTATCAGGAGAAATGATAGATCTGTAACAAACAGGTCTAGGTATGTTAAAGCAACTCTTTATATTTAATGGGACCACATGTATGCAACATTAACTTGTAGGCATGCTTATTTCCACAGTCCTTGAATATCACTTTTAAAAGCATTTTTTCCCAAAGTCTTCAGGTTCTCTCTGTCCCTTAGTAGTTACAAATAAAAGCTTCAAAACTCTTTTTTGTTTTGTTCTTTACCTGAAATAATCTAACCTATCTAAGTAATCTAATATCTGGTCAACATGCAATTGTGCTTAACTTGTAGCAGCCATTGAGCAGCTTGATTAAGCTGAAGGGTGAACTTAACTGAATGGAATTATTCCCAAGTTCTTGCTGGGTTGAGATGATGGTTCCATTCCAAAATGTGAGCACTCTGTTTTATGTGTGAGAACTGAAACTGGATAGCCATTTCCTTTAAACAACTTTTCTTTAAACTTTGTATGTTAGGAGAGAACTTCACATGAAGAACTCTTAGTCTTGTGTCATTCAAATACAGTGAGAAATAAATTGAGTGGTTAGCTGTTCCTCTTTTGGGCAATTAAATTTCCTAGAAACTCTTATGCCCACAGCTGGGAGTATTGCCATCTCATTGATTATTTGTATTGGTCCACTATTATGATAGGCCACTAGTGTTTTCATTGGTTTACACCAAGTTTAGTATATTTTACTGCYGTTCTGCTTTCTACTAGAAGGGTTTTTTTGGCCTGGGGAACTTTTAGGGCTGGGAGTCATTCTTGCTGTGAGTTGAGGTTTTTGTCTTTTTTGAAAGTTGGTTCAATTGAAAGTAGGAACAACCAGCACATATGGATAAAGTATGATCAACCATGGTGCCACTTCCCAAAGCAAACTTTCATGCTGTCTTAAGTGAACAGAGTCATAAATGGAAAGATAAGTGAAACAAGTTGTATACTGTTACTGTATTAGTTATGGCCTGTGGTGGGTTGATACTGACTGGATGCCAGGTGCCCACCAAGCTGCTCTATCATTCCCCTCCTCAACTGGACAGAGGAGAGAAAATATAATGAAAGGCTTGTGGGTCAAGATAAGGACAGGGAGAGATCACTCACCAATTACTGTCATGGGCAAAACAGACTTGACTTGGGGAAATTAATTTAATTTATTGCCAGTTAAATCAGAGTAGGGTAATGAGAAATAAAACCAAATCTTAAAACACCTTCCCCCCACCCTTCTCTTCTTCCCGGGCTCAACTTCATTCCCGATTTTTCTCTACCTCCTCCCCTGAGCGGCACAGGGAGATGGGGAATGGGGGTTGTGGTCAGTTCCTTACACATTGTCTCTGCCACTCCTTGCTCCTCACACTCTTCCCCTGCTCCAGCATGGGGTCCCTCCCATGGGAGACAGTCCTCCACGAACTTCTCCAACATGAGTCCTTCCCCTGGGCTGCAGTTCTTTATTGACTGCTCCAGCATGGGTCCTTTCCACAGGGTATAGTCCTTCAGGAACAGACTGCTCCAGCGTGGGTCCCCCATGGGGTCACAAGTCTTGCCAGCAAACCTGCTCCAGTGTGGGCTCCTCCCTCCATGGGTCCACAGGTCCTGCTAGGAGCGTGCTCCAGCACGGGCTTCCTGCGGAGCACATCCACCTGCTCCGGCATGGGGTCCTCCATGGGTTGCAGGTGGATATCTGCTCCACTGTTAACCTCCATGGGCTGCAGGGGGACAGCCTGCCTCGCCATGGTCTTCACCACGGGCTGCAGGGGAATCTCTGCTCCGGTGCCTGGAGCACCTCCTCCCCCTCCTTCACTGACCTTGGTGTCTGCAGGGCTGTTTCTCTTGCATATTCTCACTCTTCTCTCCAGCTGCAATTGCACAGTTTGGGTTTTTTTTTCCCCCCTTCTTAAATACATTATCACAGAGGCGCTACCACCATCGCTGATAGGCTTGGCCTTGGCTAGTGGTGGGTCCGTCTTGGCTGGCACTGGCTCTGTTGGACATGGGGGAAGCTTCTCGCAGCTTCTTACAGAAGCCACCCCTGTAGCTCCCCCCCCACTACCAAAATCTTTCCACACAAGCCCAATACATGGCCTAACAATGAATTTGATGGCAGTTGTATTATACTAGAAGTTATGGCTTTTGGTGTAATACATGCAATGATTTGATGCAGATTTTTTTTTTTTTTTAAGATGTTGTAATGAGATGTACACCACTTATGTTGTCTGCAGGATAGGTAAACTCATTTGCAAATTTAGAATTAACTTCCTATTCTTTTTCTTAATCTTCTTTTCTTGCAATTTTGGATATATCCTCAGGAGCATGTTTTGGAGATGGCTTTAATGAATAGGCACTTTTTAATCTGTGGATCATGCACTGACATTCTATAGACATCTAAAGAAGTGATCTTTTGTATAAACAGATTTTAATTGCTGCTGCTCTTAAAATGTTAAAGTAGTTTGATTATCCAGTTTCTAACAGTACACAGTACAAATGCAAAGGAATGATTAATAGATTTTAATCCAGGAAAGAACCATTTGTAATCATCTGGTCTTATCTGAAAAAGGCAAGCCGTAGACTTCTTTGAATAAATCCCTGTTGGAATTTGATATAGCCCCAAAGAAAACTTCCCATTTAGAAAGAATGGCTGTAGAGTCCACCACAACCCTGTTAGTTGCACAGTTGGCTAATTAGTCCTGCTGTCTGAAACAGGGTACTCTCTCTGAAATAGAGTCAGATAATATATCCTTCTAGCTGCCTACCTCACAGCACTTTGTTTATATCCTACAATTCATCGAGCACATTCAACTGAGTATTCCTCTCCATTTCAGAATTCTTCAAACTTGATGCTTAAAATATTAGGCCATCTTTATGAGATAGGAAAATTAAACTTTGTCTTGGTACAGCGCAATGTGGATTCCAAATTAACATCTTTAGCTTGTGCTCATTTTGGCAAACAATCCAAATGGGTTTATCAGCACGGGATTCTCTGTTATTTACTATTTCCTCAGGCTTTTTCTTAAATTGGCTGTGCAGTAGATCAGTCATGATTCCTGATCTTTTTTGAGGTCACCGATAATAATGGTAAATAGCTTAGCGGTAGCTCAGTGGACACATCCTGCTTCATAATATTTCTTGACTCTGTATTTTGAGAGCTTAAAATAAATGTAGTATCAGACTGAGCTTGTATCATTCTGTATCTTAAGCCGAATACCTTGTGATAGCAAGTTGAATGCTGTGTTGAAACTTATGTCCTCAGCATAGTCATTATCACTCAGGATAGTGACCTCATAAAAAAAAGAGGATACTGTTAAGAAGTTGGTTGTATTGATTTTTCTTTTTACCTACGTAATAGTAATTATCAACTTGTTATGCTCAAGTGGAATTTTATTCGTTCCATTTTAATTGACTTGGCTTCGGTAAACTAACCATGTCCCTTTTAAAATGCTTATGTGACTTCAGTTTTTCTCTAGCTTTGTGGAACTTCCCTATTATTCAGAACTTCTTAAAAGTTCATGACTTAGAGACTCTCAAATGATATTTTAAAATTCTTGAACAAAAGCTAATTTGGACATGCTTGTTTGGACTGCTAAGCCCTTTTGATTTCTAATTTGAGGGCTAATATTCATATGACTCAGATATGATTATTTGTCAGCATTCATAGGTCTTCTGCCTCTGTTACTACATTAAAATGTTGATACCTTATGTATTGATAGCATTGTTGCTAAGGTTGTTATAATAAGGACAATAAAGGAGCTTTAAACATATTTGAGGTCTACCACTACAACTGTTTCTGTGTTCTTTCTGCTGTCTTTCATCATTTCTAGCTTTTTGTTACATTTGTTACCATGAACTTCCCTTCTCTTCAACTTCAGTGTAGCTGTTCCTGTAGCTACTGTGGTTTTTTCTTCTAATGTGGCTTTGGGGACAGCTATTAAAGAATCTTATGTGATTCCCTGTGATTCTTGCGTGATAAAGTAATATTATTTTATCAGATTGCCAAATCTGAGTTGTCTTCGTTGAAGGTGGAAATGGTCTGAGTCAACTCAGGACTGATACGCAGGTAGTCACTTCTTTTTAGTTGCGTCATCCATTCTCTTTTGAGGTACAGTATACATGGAGTTCCTCTGTGTTGAATGCAACGTGCTCTTTGAGTTAGGACATTGTCACCTATGATGTATATTAAATTCCATGCCAATTTTAGAATTGGGGAAGTGAAACATGGAGCATATGTCAGCGGGACCAAAGGGCCCCACAGTAATGTGGCATGCTCCTTCACACAGCAGCTAGCTGCAGAAGGAGCTGACTGCTCTGTGTTGTTTAGTGTGCTTTAGTGGTCTCTGGTAGATACCAGTTAGTGCCCATGTGGTGCATGAGCTATTGGAAGACGCTTCAGAATGTCTGTGGAGCATTAGTGTTCTTTAAAGTTGTTAATATTCATTACTCATTTGAATTATTATTGCAGAAGTGTCACTACTTCTTTCTTGACCACTTAATCCTCTCTACCTACATTATAACCGCTTACAAACTGTTCAGTCATGTGATTTGTACAGTGAGATTTCAGTGATATTAAATGGGCTTGATTTATGTTCCCAAATGCCAAAATCTAATCTCTTACTTGTGTGCCTACCACTTATACATACACAATGAAAATATCTTTTTGCCTGTCTTTCAGGGTCTCAGACTTTCTGAAGAGTATCTTGTGTTGAATGTTTATTGGTTTTGTATGTACTTGTTTATTCCTCTTGTTAGCATAACATCTTATAACTTGTTAAACTAGCTCAGAAGCTTGTTGCCACTTCTACTCACAGTAATAAGGCAAGTAACTTCAAAACCAGTGKCAGTCTGTGTTGCTACTAAAACAGGAAATCAGGTTCTTTCCCTGGTACACAGCTATTTGTTCTTGCTACATGCTCTGTGTTGGCCCTATTTATGTGGCTGTGCTATGACTGGAGTTGGTTCCCTGGTCCAGCAAGAAACTTTTTATTTTTGGCAGAGTTATTTTCAGCTGGATAAAGCTTGGCATCTAGCTTCCTGAATAGAATTGACGGCAGAGGGATGGGTCAGGAGGAGTGACTGGGGATGTGGGAAGAAGACCAGATCAATCTGTCAGCAGAACAAGTTTATACTGTAATGAAGTGATCAGGCTAGGTATTGAGATGAGCAGTACAGTGAATAATTTCTATAAAGTTAAGCTGTAAAGTGAATGTTGGGTGTTAACAAGTTTTTGTATAAGTGCTTTTATAATCTCATGTATGCCAAAGACGGCCAGGTTGTAATAAAATAAGAAAAACATACTGCATGTAAATGCAAGAGTGTTGCTCATCCTAGCAGCTGAAGCTGAACATGAGCTGCTGAAATACAACTGAGTAAGATTTAACACTTATTGCCTAGAGACTGTACCCTTCAACTATTTATAGTTAAGGGAATTGAAGATTCACTTAAACTTATGTTTCTTGATTTTACCAATTTTAAATGTATGGCTGAATAGGTAATAAGTTTCAAATGATCTTGAATTCATAAATTTAAAGGTAAACTTGCTGGTTTTTTTTCTTGATTTTTTGCTTAAAATATTTTAGTGTGGAAGGACTAGGAGACAGAATTGAAATACTTTTCAAAGTTGAACAGGTTCGAAGTAGAAAGGAGCTAAAGTCTTTGCCTTTTGACTTCTAAAATACTCAGTTGTAAATAACTTAGTTTCTAATGTGTAAAACTGAGATATATTCTTATGTAATGAAATGCTGTATTTATGAAAAAAAAAAGTGAATGCTAAACAAATTTTTGAAACTCCTCGCAGAAGATTTAAATTAATCTGCTTAACACTTTATTGTTAAACCAGGTTTTGAAGAACTAGCTTTGAATTCCAACTCAATATTTAATTTCCAAAATGAGTCAATCTTGTGGAAAGAATCAAGTGTTTTTTTTAGAATGTCGGTGTTTTGGATTTTTGTTTTTGTTTTGTTTTTTAAATAGAGAAAAATCTAGGTATACATAAAAACCATGCCAGCTGTCTTATTTCCTGGACTGGAAAATCTGCTTCCCTACCTTATTGTAACCTGTGCTGTTTGCTGTTTTGATTTTTTTTTTTTACCCCTCCCTCAAAATAATTGAATAGAATTAGTTGCCTCCTTCTGTTAATTTTGTTCTATGATACTGCCCAGTCTGCTTTCTTAGCTATTCTCAACAAAGCGCTGTTCTACCTGATGTCTTTTTGAAGCAGGTGCACAGATTGGCTAGCAGAGAACATCTTTCCAAGAAAGCAAACTGAGCAGTATTGCAGAACACTTAGTGCTTTTCCTTGTTTAATTCTTCACTGCACTGGGAAGGGTGAAAGTTCACTTACTGGATATCATAAATGTCTGTTCATTGAGGTAGGACCAAATCCATTATTTATATTCCTAAGCACAAATTTGAGGAGTTTAAAAGATAATCCATATAGTTTTAAAGGCTCTGTAGGTGAACTTTAGAATTGGTTTGAATTTGGCTAAGAAATCCTTTGTCCAAAGTAGCATATAAGCAGCTGCTTCTGCTTTGGCGTGTAGTATCCCTGTATCAGAGAACAATATGTGGGTCTAGTCTGTAGCTAATTACTGTATTTTTAGCACTTGGTTTAGATCAGGCTATTACATAGTTTCTGGTAGAATGTAAATCCTGTGAGTTGTGTGGGTATGACGAACAAAATCTGTGCTGTGCAATTTCAACCATGGTCAAGTCAGTAGCAGTTCAGTAATTGATACATGCAAATAGATAAATACCCATTAATTCTGGATTTATTTTAGGGTTATGCAAGACAGCCTATAGCCTCTTTGCTTTAGACTTTGATCAGTCTAATAAAATATGAAGTAATCTAACTTTCTCTAAGGATCAAATCAGCTGGGTTTTTTTTACTAGCCCTGTAGAGAAACTGAAACTGCAATTGGAGATCTTTTGATATTTCTGCCCCTTTTGCCCTCCTCCCCTTTCCTGCAAAACAGGCTAGATGGGAAGCATCTTTACTTCCACATGTTATTAAGTATTGCAGAAACACTTTCCTTTGTGTAATTAAGGAGAAACTGCTAAATTTAGCATGTAATGCCTACCAATTTATTGCTGAACAAATTTACTAGTTTTACAGTAATAATTTTAGCAGTTTTTATGCCGTTTCCAAGAGATCTTACTGCATAGCAGGGAAATATGGAGGGAGTTGAACAGGTTTTGATGTTTTCAAGTACATCTAAAGGTATTTTCATTGTGCACATTTTATGTATTTTTTGCATTTGCAAAAGATGTGTTTATTTCACATTTCATACATGTGGATGAAATACTACATTTTTTGAATGAATAATGCTGTACTAGTATCATATCTTTCAAGATTATTTGTCTGAGTTGTAAATGATGTTAGTAGTTCAACTGTGAAGTTTATAAAGTTTCTATGAGATTATTAATATTCAGGGATGTGTGAAGTATCTAATTTGGCTAGAATACTCACTGAAATGCAATTTATTAGGTAGGAAAAATACCATGAAAAGCTGTTGTACAAATTTGCTCTTTAAAGCTGAAGATTTTATAAACATGTTTCTCTGAAAACGTGTTTTGAATTTGTCAAGGAAAAATGTATCACATGAATCTTTGAATTAAATTTGAGTTACTTTCTCTAGCTATGCAGCTATGCTGGCCCATGAGAATTGTTGGAATGTGCAAAGGATAGCATATTGCACCTAGGCATTTACATCAGTCAGCGTGCATGTTTAAATTTGGAACACTGCGAAAAATCTCAATCTGGCTATAGTATTTGCCCTAAAAGAGGAAGGAATGCAAATCATATCTTCTGTGTATTTCACCATTGCCCAATTTCAAGTGCTTGACTGTTTTATGTAGCTATGAATACTAAAAGGGATGCTGGAAATCTAACTACATAAGCTTAAAAAGACATTTTTAAATCTTGCTTCCCAGTTGGCCAATTTCTGTTACGAATGTTTTTTCTGTTTAAAAAAAAAAATAAAAAAAATTCTTCATCCTGGGTGAAAGACAAGTACAAATAGGGATTTGGCATGCATATGTCAAATGCATAAAACGAAAACGGAACAACTTTAAAGTTTTGTCTAAAGCTAGCCTACTGAAATGTAAATATTGAAGCAAGCGAGAACTTAACCTACTTGAAAATCCACTTAACAATTTGTTATTGGATGTCTTCTGATTTTGTCTAGAATTTAAAACTTTAATGCAGATAACCTGTAATTCTATATAAGGTGAATGAATTCAGATGGTAACTTACATCCAGATCCTGAAACTGTTGAATAAATTCTTGGAGTATTACTATTGAAATATCCTAACTAGAGGAATGTAAAAGGTGAGTTTAGAGATTTTCAGAATTTGGATAAGCTTTCAGTGCCTTGATCTTATAGGCAAAGGCGCTGAATTTATACTTGCATGTCTTGAACCTTGAGCCAGAAGTTCTCCGCGTAGCTAGAAGAATCCTTTCTATAGCATTGTATTCTGATTATTTTGTGTCAGTGATATTAGTATGACTTTTTTCCCTCCTTTCCACCTATCCTACTTATATGACTTGGTGCTAGCTTCTATTGATTTTTACCTTTCCCAGACACTAGAAGATGGACAGTGGTGTTGTATTTTGATTTATGTCTGTCAATTGGAACCATGTGGAGTTAGTTTTACTAACTTCAGTGTTAATTTTGCTAGGACATAGTCAAAGCTGTGAATCAGCACTAAACCTGTTCATGTGGCCGCCTTTTATGCTGCACTATTTTGGGGTTGAAAAGGCTATCTTTAGAAACTTCTTTATTTGATGAATACTGTAGGGATATAGTCCATATATTCTCATACAAGCAACCAGGGAGAACTCAGAAAAACCCTTAGGACTCTTCTGGTATCACATCACTTCTTATGTTGCAATTTTAAACTGTTCCAGTTAGTACCAGGCATTGTTATTCAGAGCCTCAGAGTGAAGACCAACAGAAGATTGTGTGTCAACTGCTGTAGCTTCTTTTACAAAAAGCTCTCAAAGCTGAACTACAGGTGGATACTATATTCTAGCAAAATGTTGGCTAGACTTACACTGGTTTGATGTCATTAGAATTCTTCAATTCATGTAAAAATAAGAATAAACACAGAAACATTTCTTAAAGAATAGTTGCCTTCCTTTGAAAGGGGTTTTAGGTGCCAGTGGTAGAAATGCAAGACTGAAATATTTTGTGTTTAGAGTTTTTATCTTTTTTTGGGAATGTAGTTGGACATTAATGATTACTGACTCTCTTCGCATTCTTGTGATTTGCGTTAAGAATTGTAATATTGGATTGTCTATGCGCTCAGAGCAGCATTAAATACAAGATCAAATAATTGAATATTTAATAATTGTGTGAGGGTAATATGAGATAACAATGCAAATACTGAGGGGAGGTAATAAAGAGAACAAACCTCATGCCGGTGGATGTTACAATAAAGGTATATTCATGTGATAAGAAACAGATAGTTATACCAGGACGTAACAAGCCCAGGACAAAGACTGTTTTGTTGGATATGTGTGTACCAAATAAGTGTTCTTTCAAGCTATTAATTACTTGTGTATTTGTAATTTGCGTTACGCAAAATGGACTATATTGGAAAACCTGTATCATTACATGAATTAGGTATAGTTTAAATTTTCTGTGTTGTACTAGGAAAATGTTTTGTAACCATGAAATTTTTCTTCAGGTATTAGAATTCATAGTTAAAGGATTAGTTAGTGGCTTTGGCTGCAAGATTCAACTGTGTAGTCTTCTACTTTAGCATAAGAAAAAAAGAAAAATGGACTACAATTGTGTGTGTGTGCAGGAGGTAAACAAGCAAATGAAACGTACCTGGCTGTGAGAATGGTGCTTTTGTGATTGTGATCTAGTTCTTGTCTTTTGGAAGTTGGATGATTGAAGATGTCTTGTGAATTGATAGATACTGGTTGTAGAGTCCCCATCACTGGAGGTTTTCAAGATGCGACTGGAGAGGGTGATAGATAATCTCATCTAGGCTCCCTTTCCTGTGAAAGGTTGGACTAGATGATCTTTTGAGGTCCCTTCCAACCTGGGCTGCTCTGTGATTCTGTGATCATTATAAATTGACAAATACTCAGCTGAATTATTTCTYATGGGATGTGATTACTGTAGCAAAACGTGGCTACTGAACACTCTTTGAAGACCTACTTGACATACTGAGTAGTCCAGCCTCATCAACTCCAAGGTCTTGATCTTGTTTTCAGGATCCCTGTGACCCTTGCTATAATCCTCATCTTTTGCCAACCTAATCAGTTATTGCATTGACCTCCCATAAAATCTAGTGTTAAAAATGTGAATAGACCGTACGCTAATTTTCTGGGAAGCTGAAAGGAAAAGGGATTTCTTTCCTGTTGAAAACAGTCTGGTAGACTGTCACAGTTAACTAGCTCGTTGCTTGTCTGAGTCAAATGGAGCAAAGTGTTTCCAATGCTAGAGTGTTACCAGTCCTTGAAGGGATCAATAAATATTAGCCACCTTTGTTTTCAAATTGGCATTTTGGGTTGGAGTTATGGCTACAGGCTATTTAAGATAGTGTGGGAAATGTAAACTAGGTAATAAAATTATTTGTCTTCCTATGAAGCRTACTGAATATTCAAATTCCTTGTAGCAGTTATCAAGGGGAAAAGGTAGGCAATTTGTTTGAAGGTGTTAGAGTTGGACATAATTTCATTTTCAGTTTCATAAATTGTAAAATACAGCAGCTGCTGCTCGGGAACTGGCTGGGCATGGGTCAGCGGGTGGTGAGCAATTGCATTGTGCATCACTTGTTTTGTATATTCTTTTACCATTGTTATTATTTTCCCTTCCTTTTCTGTCCTATTAAACTGTCTTTATCTCAACCCACGAGTTTTACCTTTTTTCTGATTCTCTCCCCAATCCCACTGGGGGGTGAGCGAGCGAACGGCTGTGTGGTGTTTAGCTGCCTGCCGGGTTAAACCACGACATCCCCCAAAGTATATTTTTAAAACATATTTGAAATTACTTTGTTCTTTTGAGTGCTTTGTACCCTTAAGCTTTAGGAGTAAGGACAGCTGATCGCTCTTTAAAACAACAATGGCCTGAGACCTAGCTTGATTGTGTGAAGGTTACTTATGATGATGACCCTTCAGCTGTCAGGCTGCCTGTATGAAAAACAAACGTTACTAAGTTCATAGCTGTAGTTACTGGAGGGATTCTCTTTGTGGGTTAGGGAAACTTCTGGCCTTCCCAAGAAAGCTTACAATGAATGACTGAGGAGTTACCGTGAGTACTGTTTATTACTAGAGCTGATGTTAGCTTTGTGTGTCTAGTTGGGCTTTTGTCAATCTAAAGCCTCCTAGATTCGGTATGCTTTGCGATTTGGGCAGATCAGTTTGCCTCTGATTTATGCTAGGAACTAAAAGGGGAATRCCTGCCCCTCCAGTAAAGCCATTGTATTCTGAAGTCGTGAAAATCGAAAAATGGTGTGCAGAAACAAGAAATGAATAGGTTTTAGGCGATATTTCTAGATGCAGGCTTACTTCTTGTAATGCTGTTTMTATCAGATGATTACATTAAGGCTTTAAGCCTTCAGAACCAAGAGTGGAAAAAGACTGTACTTAAGTTTCACAGGTGTTCTCAGCTGAAATGTTCTTGACTTGACCTTTGACATTAGAGAGTATGATTATGTAGAAGATCATTATATGTTACTTGTAAATATTATAAATAATATATTTTGTATATCAATTTTTATCACTCTTTCTTTGTTGTCTTTATTTGTCTAAGCTTTTTTCTGCAGTATTTAAAAATCTTTTATTCTTCCCACTACCATATGGTAAAGATAGTTAAATGTGAAGTTTATTATTAATTGAGTAAGCACATGGCTTTGTTTTTTTACTCTTGGGGAATATTTGGTCAAATAGAAATCTTATCTTCAGTGACACCTTTAAGGCATTTCTGCATAATTGAAGCTTTCAACTTGCAACTGTTTCAGCTGTTGACCATTCAATCTTTTTCTTTTTTGATTCCTTTGCTGCTCAAACTCTTGACTGACAAGCCATATGGAGATACAGCTTTGTAGCCGTAGTTGTATGTATACAGGTGACTCATTTCAGTAACCACGAACTATTCTAGAACATTGGCTGAGATATTAGTGTGACCAGTGACACAGAGCCCTGCCTTTATGGTGTCATGGTGCAGTTCTGGCTATATGTCATTGTCACCCTGCCCTGTCCCCCTGCTTGGAAATAAGCATGGTGATACCATCCTAGCTGTCAGCTCGAACACAGTGCATTAAAATCTTGGAGGACAAATTCAGCACTTCACAGGCAAATACGGTGTGTAATCTGTTTAGACATTCAATCTGAATTCATAAGCACAAGATCACTAACTAGTTAGTAAAATCATGAGTTAGAGGTGGACCCTGGTAGCACCTTTTATAAGATTGCTGAAAATTCCCAGTGGCTAATGGCACAAAAACTCTGTTGCACTGAGGAGAATTATTTTCCATTGGCTGTTTTTTGTATGTGTGTGTGCATATAAGCCATACATATGGTTTATGCAAAAGTACATTTTAGAATCTGGCTTAAGCCATTCCTTTTGTGTTTGTGCAAGTTTGATATTTTAATTCCAGAATGATTTTACTCCATGATACTAACCTTTTCTATTCTGATTACTTCATGTTACTATGCATCATGCAAAAATGCCAATTGAATTCTATTTTAATTTAAGATAGGGTATTGCATTTGCATGTAATGACTCCAGACCTTCTGGAATCTAACGTTCTGCAGTTTTTCAGTTTGATTACAATGTGTAGAATGATTTGCAGTAAACTAAATAGCTTATGAAATGTGATCGCTTTATTCTGAAACTATTTGTGCCTGCTTTTTCTCATCTGTTATGACTATCATACCACTAGTTTGTGAGTGTAGGGGTTACTGATATATGAATTTAGATTAAGTTAGTTCACAAAGCAAAAAAGGTGTATAACCTTTGCTTTACCTACCTTTAGTAGCAATTGATTCTGGTTTTGAGAATAATTGGGGAACCATTTAAAATGCTGAAGTTACTCAGTAGCATGCATGACGGACAAAGGAAGTTGTGTATTATGTGCTTTTACTAATACTTTGCTTCAACACTTTGATCCACTTTGGATATGGACCATATATATTTTAAAAGTAGTCTTGCATACTTGAATTTTCAACACTAAGGTTTCTCAGACTTTACTCTCTCAAGAGCACTAGATCGAACTTTGTATTATTTACCTTTCTTCTTTCTCTTGTTTAATTGTTGCTGATATGCAGGTTAAAGGCTGCTGTTTAAATGCTCCATAGTCAGTGATGGCACAGCCTTATTAAATGAAGAAACACAATGGTAATTGCAAGTGCAATAACTGGTAGCTAATGGGGCCTCTTGTCCCAGTTTCCTTGAACTTCAGTCCAATTTAGATTGTAGGGTAGATGGCTGACCTACTTGTACTTTGGTCAAGCATTAATTGAAAATGGCATTAAAAGCTTTCCTTTTCCTGAAAAGCGGGAAAAGGGTAGAAAAGACTAGTCTTTCTGAGATTAGTTGACCAAATTAAGTATTCATTTCACATTATTGCATTTGGGGATTCTACATTTGAGTGATTTGTGTGTTTGAGAGCTATATAAGGACAAGTAACATCTATCCAGATCTCTGAAAATCATAAGGAAGACTGGCTACTCTGTTTTTTTTTTTTTTTTTTTTTCTAAACCGTTAATAAGATTAGTGAAACCTTGAGAACCAAAGAAAAACTTCCACTACCTTATCTGCCTAACCTTGATCTCATATGCCTGTTTTAAAGCAGCACCTTGTTTTGTACACTGAAAACTTTAGATTTTTCAATTGCCTTAGCGTTAAAATAGATTTAAGTGTACTGTATGTGATTTTAAAAAACAAACAAACAAACAAACCCACCACACACAAAAAACCTGAACTTACTTCTAGCTTAGCTTGTTAAATTATGCGTACAAGGAAAGCCATAAAACGAGACCTGTGACCTTAATACTTGAGTGATACTTGTTGGTAGCATAGACCAGTAAGTTTAGTACATTGTAAGGAGCCAGTTTGTTATATTTATTAAAAAAAAAAAAAAGGCAAATGTTTGTAGGGGATATTTAATTCTACTMGGTCAGCAGGCCATGTTGTGTAGATTACTAAGTGGTAAGTAAAGGTCTTCTGTCCTTGTTGCAGTAATTACCATTTCAGGACCAGAAAATTAAATTGCCTAGAAACATGAGGAGTCCTGATTAAAGTTTACCTCAGATTCACTGGGCTGAAAATCTGTTTAAACAGAATTCAAAAGTTTCTTTTTTCAGTGGCCATGTTAATGAAACTAAGTATTAAGCAACCTTCTCCCCCACCTTAACACAAGCAAACAATTTAAATGCTCCTAACTGTTCTTTAGAAGCTGGATTCAGTTTGCTTTAAAATCTGAATTAATCTTATTTAATCTGAAATATGAAACGCTGTCACATGTTCGTTTGTACTGCTACAGTATAGCATTGATTTTGAAACACTTGAACAGATCTTTTATTGTTCCTAAAAGAATAATTGGTTGTTTAACTTACTGGAAAGAAAGGATAGTCGAAGCTATGTGTGCCTGTTGCTGTTTTCTTCCTACATTTTACGAACTGCATTCTGCAGATAATTTCTGTTGATAAATTCTGTATCAGTTCCAGAAATGACACTGCTGAAGTGATGTATAAAGTTTATCTGACAGTGATCACAGCTGAAAATGTTGCTTTTAAGTCGTAAGGCTATCTTCATTAGCAATTTTTACAGTGATAGTGTTTTTCCCAAATACTGAACTGTCCTTGAATGTATTTTGAGAATTGAGGAATGTTGCATGATGATTTGACCTGCTTTTTGTCAGCAGGGCTATGACAGTGAGGGGATAATGGCTGCAGAAAGAACTGGTAATAATTGAAACTACTGTTTAGAGCTGTTTCACAGCTCTGAACTAAGCCAATAGTTATGGGGTGGTTGTTTCATTTCTGCTTTAGCAAGGGTCCTAGGATACAGTTCTGTACTAGCTTACGCTGGTCCCTTGAACAAAAGCTATACTAGCAAAACATTTCTGATGTTATAGGATATTTCTGTTACTGTGTGTGTGTTGAGTAGCTACCCTAGAACTGGTGTTTTTGTCTAGTAAAGAATACTCCGTTCAGCCCTAAGGAGTTCTACATGGAAACATAATGCGTCTGCACTATTTTAAATTAAGTATAATATGAGTGAGTTGTGGTCAGAGAAACTGAGTTATTTTACTAGGTCTTGGAGTCTTTTCCTCTCATCTTCAGTAATGTCCTTCTGAGACACTGTATAGGAAGGCCTATTTTTGTTTGTGCTTTCTCTTACTTCATGGTAACAAAACCATCACTTCCCATTTTCCTTTTTCCTTGATTTTATTTACATCTCAAAAAAGTGACAGAGGAGTTAACTCATACTTGAAGAGTACACAGGTTCGTCTGGGTCCACCTGTGCAACTAGCTTCCCCTGCCCCAGTCTTACCAGTTTCTGCCAAGCATAATCATCTGTATCTCTCTAAGAATAATAGGAGGTAGAGTATGCTGACATGTTGTTAATGCACGTATTTACGGTTTCTAACAGCGCTTTAGTCTTTGGAAACAAATATCTGTTAGAGACAGTCTCAGGGCTAGATTTGGTTCAAATGAGGTCTCCGAATTGATTCTCTCCTGAAGTAAAGAACAGTAGCTCCTTAATGTAACCTTCAGATTCAGGAAGACTAGCATGTTTAACCTTAATTTAAGGGTTTAGACATGCTTCTATTCAATGCACGTCAGTATTTCATTAATTAATATTACAGCCCCATATTTCCTGAGATGGAAAAATACAGCTTTGACTGTGAAACACTGAAACAACACAGCTGCTTCCTAAGTGACACATGTGCAAAATGTGCCTACATGTTTTACTGAGGTATTTAAAAACACTGTTCTCCACTGAAGCCAGTTGTATGATTAAAAATACCTTCCTTTAATATGGGCTACCTGTGGTCTTTCCTAAAGATTACAGTAAACCTGAATATTCAACTTTACGACTATACAGAACCATTTGAAATATGTGTGACTGAAAACCCTGTGTTGGTTTGAGTGCTGCACTGTGGGGGGATAAAAAAATGACCTTAGCTTGAGCTACAAGGTTTTCATCAGCCCACRGGAAATGAAGAAGTACGCTGATGAGAGAATTCTGTTTGTGGAAACAGAGGTCAGGCAAAGCTGTGCAGGTACTGCAGCTATCCGTGCAGTTATGCAAGTGAATTAAGGCATGTCTTTTAAGGTAACTATTTTGCAAACAGTATATCGAATGACTTGCCAAGCAACTTTAATAGTTGCTTTTTTCCTACCAAAAATTTACTATACTCTGTCATAGCTGGTATGAATATTTTTGGCCAAGTGAATGTGATATTTTGCAATGTTTCAATGTGGGAGGGTGTGTTTGATCATGTTTGAAATGATGGTTCTGGGCTCAGACAGTCTGCTGTCTAAAACGCACATCTCCTTCTGGAATGATTATTGCATTACTTTTTATTTATGTACTTCTGTGGGGTTTTCTATTTTCAAGTACAGCAGTGTTCATGTTTTGTGGTACTTGTACAGATAAGTACCATGGCACCTTTTATCTTCAGAAAGTTTTGATGTCTGAGGCAGTGCTTCTTAATTATATGCCATTTTAGAACAGTTGTATACATGTCACTYTTTTCTGCAGCTACTTTGTCAGTGCAGCTGTAAATGCTATTTCATGTTTTCTCTSCTGGAGAATGCATCGGAACTATCCCTCTGCACTATCCTTCTTTTTGCACGGTTGTAAAATTATACTTAAACTAAGTATAAAGTGTGTTTGGTTTTCTTTTTTAAGTATCTGGGCACTTTAAAGATTTCTTGCTAGCTAAATGCTTACCAAGTGTAATTTGCAAGTTGAAGGCATGTGGTCTTGTGCCCCATTCTTGCTTCTTTGAAACAACCTAAAGGCATATTTATCTCAATTTTATTTATTTGGGGAAGATGCCAAAATATTAAGGTTTGTTTTATTTTAGGAGACTTTGACACTAATATGAATTAGTGGGTGATGTCACAGGATCTACAAAGGTGAACATTAGAAAAGGGTGAACACTTCTAATTAAATTTAAGTTTTTCCTGCACTTTAACATTTTAATCACTCAAGCCTAAATAATAGAAACCTCAGATTTAAAAAAATACTCTTTGATCTTTCAAGTTATTTTAATTTCCAAACGGTCCTGAGTTCTTCAGGTGGTTTTCTGGGAAAATTTACTCAAAGCCAATTTTGATGTGCTTTTTTTTCTGCAGTGAAGAAAATATTAATGTGGATTTCTCCTTGATCAGAGGAGGCTCTTAAAGAAACAAGTTTTAAAAATTCTTTATTTAGAGGACGACCACTTAATATTATACTAGATAGCATAATAGGTCTTATGGCTCTAGGTACCTTACAGTCCCTTCCTGGATCTAAAATTCAGTATGTCTTTAGAATGGGAAATTTCTTCTATAATAAAAAACAGTGTTGCAGGGTTTAAAATCTAAACCACAAGTGTTTTGTGACCGAAAAGTCTACTGTGAAATTGTTCTCTTATGTTACTTCTCTTTTGTGCATCTCAACAAAAACGGGAGGATGTTTTACTTGTTTTAATGATTTATGGTTAGATTCTGTACCTAATGTCAGTGAAAGATACTATTCAAGTGTACTTTTTCCTGTATCTTCCCTTGTTACCTGAAACTTAACCTTTTTCCTGTATTTTTCCCTTGTTACCTGAAGAATCTGCAGGTAGTACTCAGTACTCAACAGGACAGCACACCTCCAAAGTTTGTTTCAGAAATTAAATATTGATTAAAGCCAGGATCAGTTTGCAAAACCATTTAGTAAAAACTTAATCTTATTCATTATAAAACAATCTTGTGAGATGCTTTTTTAAAAATTGTTTTTTAGTGTAACRACAGTACTGTAATTTAAAATTCCATTATTTTACAATGTCTCCTTTTATGTTTTTAAGAATAGTCAATATAGAAATCAGTCTGAAAATTTGGAGAGAGAATTTGGGGAACAGTTGTCTCCCTTCAACGGTCAGTGATTAATATRCAATGAGTTTGTGATAAGATACATATCCTACAACTTAGAAGTAAAGACGTAATGCTTATGGTTTGAAGCTTTTAATGTGATTTAGCAACTACTTTTTTTTCTTATATCAAGGTCACCTTGATTTCAGCTTCAGATGTGTTGCTAATTTTGCCTTTTTCTTCTACGGAAGAATCCTGAAGGAAATGTTGCTAATAATGATTTCAATAGGGAGAATTAATTTGRCAAGAAGTGCTGTTGATCCAGGAAACAAGATACAGCTCTGTATAGAGTATCTTCAATTTAGAGTAGTTTCGATACAAATTTCTAGAGCATAGCGTAGAAACAGATGAGGTGTTATCCTCCAGTGGGATTAAATGAAATAGCTGAGCCTTTGGCTCCAGCTAATTCCTGTAGTGAGTTCAGATTTCTTCTAATCTTAAGAATTTTTAAAAATTTTGRTGGTAATGCAAGAGTTTAGAAGCCTATGTTGAATATTTTAGCCTAAAAAGCAAATGCTAAGAAAGAGTTAAATCAGATCCTGTATCAAACGAATTATAATGTCTGTTTAATACATATTAATTGCACAGTTCCTTTTAAGCCATATATACATTACATACACTATTGAGGGAAATTATAGAAGGAAATTAAGCTTTTTTGGCTACTAAGTGCTGTAGATAAATTTGCTCAGAACCCCAAATGGCTGTCTTGCAGGCTAGTTTAAATGCATGTCATAGCTTGGCAATGGTGTTTGGGTTTTTAACGCAAAATTAAAGCTGACCTCTACAAYAGAAGAATACTTTTAAAAATGGTATCTCTATCCTTTGAGAACTTGAGGGTGTGTTTTTAAAAAGGTACATTTCAATAGCTTTTTAGCAGACATGTTTTTGAATTTTTACCTATGGTGGTCTTTTGGTCTCTTTTCTGGATGTAAATAATAATACTATYGAGTTCTAAACAATTGTTGAAACTGGAGTTGCTTTGTGTGAGAAGAAACACTTAAGCGTTATAGTTTCAAAATTAAAATATTAGGCGTGATCTTTAAAGTTTATCTTAAATATATGTGAAGTTTTTGAAAGTGCTGGGAATACGATACATTTCATAGAACCTTCATTTTGTATTACATATTCTTATACTTTTGACAGAATTTTGCAGCTATATGCGCACAATCGTAATTATTTTGTTGTATTTGTCACACTTCTCTAACACTGTGTACACATTTGAGTTTACACTGTGATTTTCAAGTCTGTAAAAGCTAGAATGCTCTCCGACACTCCTTGTTTTAAAGGAACTCTAAAAATGTGAGAATCAGATTTTACAGTAGATTCTGAAGGACAGGAAATTATCTGGGGAGGTGTTTGAGAGAGACTTCCAGATCCGGTAGGCAGTCTATTTAACTTCTCTTGTAATTCTATTTCTTGCTCTGACAGCCCTCAATCCCGAGATCTCTGTATTCAGAAGCATATTTGAGGAAACTGGATATCTTAGAATGATAATCCTCAGATTATCATGCCCTTTCTCTTCATGAAGTAGTAGAGATTAGCTCCTTGATCATAYTTCCTTTCTTATTACAGGATGGTGTTCAGAAATGTTACAGGCTCAATTTTTGCAGAGTATAAAATAGCATGGATGAAACTCATTATATTTAACCTTTCCATCATTTAAAACTTGTAATGAAATCTAACAACGTTCCTGTATTAGAGGACCGCTTAATACACCTCTCTTCTGTCTTCATCTGTGTTGAAGGCCCTGTTTTGRCCTTTGGCATAGGCCTAACAAAGTGATGTAGGAGGAAGTACCTTCAAGTGTATTAAGTAATTTGAGAGATGTATTCCCTACTTAAAGACACAGTAAGTATCACTTTGTATTCAGACAGTATCTTGTATTTGAAATGAAGAGCTCTGTCTTCCAAAAAGTAAAAGAAAATGCACAATTTTTAGTTAAGAATACATACAAAAGTGTGTCCTTGTTGAACCCTTTCAGTAGTAGTGTACTTTCCTTTAATGACACTTAAATTCATGGAGCTGTTCTTTAGCAGCAAGCATGACTTCAATACCAGGTTGGAAAGGCAAAAGATGACTCCTTGCCTCTGCTTAGCACTCCATGTAATCTCTACAGGCATTTTTCTCTAACTTGTATGATGCTTAATAGTCCATAACCTAAAGTTCATTGGTTGCTGCAGAGAAGAGGAGATGCAGGAAAAAAACCCCAAAACAATACTTCAGAAATTCTGGCATGGTAAGATTTTGGCTTAGGGAAGTTTAAGTCTTTATTATTATTAAATGCTCCTAATCTTTAGTCTGTAGTTTGAAATCTCTCCTGCAGTACCTAGCCACTTGTGGAACTAAATTTGCAAAGCTGGAGGTTTTGCTCAGTGGTAGACTGCTGGAGTTGAAAACTGTTTTTAATGAAAAAAAGAAAATAGTGCGCACTTTTTTTTTTTGTCACTGAAATAATAATTTTAAGAGCTCTGAACTTAATCTTCACAAGTCTGCCTGACTAAAGCTGAAGATAGCCATTTGCATTTTTCTTGGTATGAATCATAATTGTTCAAACTTCTCTGTAATTGATTTTTCCTTTGCTGACTTTCAAGGCACAGAAAAATTTGTATCAGAACACTTTCATGGGAATCAACTTCGAATTTAACCACTTAACGTTGTGTAGTAGTGGTCATTTAAAAAATACATCAAACTTTCTTGATTAAATACAACAGAAGCATGTTAAACAATGAAATCTCTTATCAGCTTCGGATATTTTAAAACTAAAACCTAGTGATGAGGTAATTTCCATGCAGATTGGTACTAGGGGTTCAGAGTAAAAACTTTCWATGTTGGCACGCCCTAGGTCAAATATTTGATTGGCATACAGCAGGAGCATTTTAACAATGCTATCCAGCTTTGAGCAGAATGTTGTAAATCCAGGTGCAGTTTGTATCTGCAGAACTAGACTTTTTTTTTTTCCTCGCATGGTTTATTCTGCTTACTGCATTGTCCCTCATACCTCTAGCTAGGCAAAAAGTATAATCTGTGTATGTTAAGGTTTAAGTATGTCCAAACATTTTAAAGCTCCCCACACAGCTGCRTATCCACTTTTTGTCCTTAGCTGGTATAGCTATGCCATTTAAAGCTTGTAGCTTGCAGTGTTAATAATTTCCTGTGGTCAGTGTCCATTTAACTTAAAATCAGAAACCTCCCCAAAGCATCTGAAGGTGATTAATAACTTTACTGGTTAAAACAAAAAAATGCACAATTAAAATAATACACCTACACAGAGTGGCTTGTAAGACAGAGAATAAAAACTAATTTTCCCCCAAAGTCAGTATTTTGCTATTTAAGGCATCTCCTGCTTAGTTGGAAAAATGCAGAGGGAGGTTATGCTGGCAGCATGTAGGGGCTCGTAAGGATAACTAGGTCTTGAATCTGCAAAAAACCAGCATGTATAATAGCAAATTAAGGRGAAGAAGGATAGGAGTGTCCAGAGAAGAGCAATGAAGCTGGTGAAGGGTCTGGAGAACAAGGCTTATGAGGAGCGGCTGAGGGAGCTGGGGTTGTTGAGCCTGGAGAAGAGGAGGCTGAGGGGAGACCTTATCGCTCTCYACAACTACCTGAAAGGAGGCTGTAGCGAGGTGGGTGTTGGTCTCTTCTCCCAAGTAACAAGYGAMAGGACAAGAGGAAATGGCTTCAAGTTGCACCACGGTAGGTTTAGATTGGATATTAGGAAAAATTTCTTCACCGAAAGGATTGTCAAGCACTGGCACAGGCTGCCCAGGGAAGTGGTGGAGTCACCATCCCTGGAGGTGTTCAAAAAACGTGTGGATGTGGCACTTAGCGATGTGGTTTAGTGGGCATGGTGGTGTTGGGTTGACGGTTGGACTTGATGATCTTAGAGGTCTTTTCCAACCTTAATGATTTTATGATTCTATGAGATGAGAGCTAGTTCTCTGACAACTACATCACGCTGCCATTGCTGCTCACGCCTGCAGTCAAGGCACGCATTTCTAGGAGAGAATTCCCTGAGAGGCTTGAAGAGTTCAGTTATATTTGCTTTAAATATAAAACCAGACAGAAACAGGGGCTCATAACATGGGCCTATCTTCTCTGGAGTGTGAGTGTGAGATAATACTTGTACATATATGAGACATAATGTGGAGGCTAAGAGTCTGTTTGACAATATTTGGGGTCATTGCCTCACACTTCAGAGATGCATTTCTGTGCTGTGTGTTATTCGAAGATGATCAAGCTTAATCACTAATTTTAAGTTTCATTTATTTAATAAAATATTCAAACTGTGCTTAATAAAATGTAATGACTAAAATAGCTGTTCTTATTCTTTATATTATGCATTGTGAAATTTATACGTTGTAAAATTTCAGTCACACTGTGTTGATGTGCCTGGAGAGTTTAATTTGTGATACTGTCTTCTCACTATAGTTGTGTGGGTTTTTTACATGTGGGTTTTTAAATATCAAGGAAATTTTAACTGCTTTAGTGATCTTCTGATGCGTGCTAGAACTATGGCTTGAATGTGTGTTCACTGCTTGCATATTTAGGCAGTAAATTAATGCTATTTTCACTGTTTTTCTATTGCATGTTACACACATAGCATTTAACAAACATGAGTATGGGTGAATGTAATCCAGTAGAGAGGGAGTTGTTGGGAACCAAGCAGCCTCGGCTCAGGGGGTTTACTTAATTGGCATTCAACACCAGCTTCTGATTGCTGACTAGAGCACGGGGAGGTGCGACCAGAAGCAATCRCACACCTGCGGAAGCCCCTTTGCTCTGCTGTCCTCTGTCTGGGCTGAAGCCAGGCAGCTCCTCTCCCTGGCTCCCACTGCCATCCCTCTTGCCCTGGTGACTCGTACGTCCTCCCTCCCGGTTCCTACCAGCTTCTGGCTGCTTCTCGCTCTTTTTCCCGCCACCTGCAGGCCACAGAAGTGCAAGGAATCTCTTGTTACTCTTATGGTTATGAATGATCAGTATGAACTGGTAGCTTCTGTACTATTTAATGTCATTTTATGTTATTTGATAACTGAAAAATGTCTAGGTGGCAAAATACTCAGGTGTTCAAACTAGAAAATATAAATATTGCTCCCATTCTCAGAGGCGTGTGCATAGTAAGAAATACACTTAGACAGTTTGTAACGGCGTACATTTCCTAGATTCCTTCCTTCAGCGCTCAGGATATAGGGTTCACCAAATGGGTTGCTGTCAGCTTCTTTCAAAAAAATCATTTGGTGTGTGGCTCTGCTAACTTTAACATACAGGCTGAATTCCTCAGGAAGTAGTGATTCGATCTCCTTTTTCGGACTTTTCTCTGATATTTGTTGCTGTAATTGTTTTCCTGGCGGAGACTAAGGGATTTGCTTAAACCTCTGTGAAGGAAGGTGCTATTCTCCCTATTTTATAGAATGAACAATAAGAATTAGGCCAAAGTCATTGGTTTGAGGCTCTACCTTCGAAAGTCTAAGGCCTGACTTTTAATAACATGCACTCATACTTACTGATTGCAACTAGAAGAGATCACAGCACTGAGTAGTAGTGAATAGTCATGGTCTGATGCATTTGTTCCCTGCACCCAGAGGCTAGAATTCCTTGGTGTCACTTGAACGCGTAAACCAAAGCAACCTTTTTTCTTATAGTTACTTGTCCTATTAATTTATGGATTTTTCAGTGTTGATAGCTGTGATTCTTATCAGGTTTTGGTACATGATTTCACAATATTGCTGAAGTAGTTATGTCACTTTTTTCCTCTCTATGTAAACAGTAAACAAATTGCAGCCCTCAAGAAACTGAGAACTCATAGAGCAAGTTCTTTGGACAGAGTAGAAAGCGAAGCAATGTCTAAATTGCTTTATTTAACCAGGGAATACGAGATACAGCATATTCATGGTAGCTACACTTGGTAGCAAACCACAATGGTTTGCACTTAAAGCATAGGACATGTTTCTTTCTGTACAATGATGTCCCATTTTCTTGCTATTCTGTGTGGAACAACACTTCAGACTTCAGTGAGTAATAAGGAAAAGTACTATAGCTGGAAGTTGTTTATGTTTTTGTGGTGGTTTTTGGTGTGTGGTGGTTTGTGGGGTTTTTTTTTTGTTTTTTTTTTTGTTTTTTTCATGAGCAGCTAACCCAAGTCGAGTGGTGTCTTTTTATGCAAGTATTCCACTCCCTAGTCATGAAGCTTGGAATCTTGCTGAGTCAGGTCGGTAATGACAAGTCCTGTTGTTCAAAAAAATAAGCTTAAACGGTAATAAGAAATGTGACTAGGTGCTTTTCTCTTCTAGAGACTGGTAGACTGTCTTTGTCTGAGCTTGCTTCTGTGGAGTCCTTAGAGAAAACACAAGGATAATATTAATGGCTGAAGAGACCATCTGGTTTTCTAAACACGAATTAATTTATTTACTTGTGTCTCATCTTGAGGACAGTTTAACACTGAAATAGGTTGCACAGAGAGGTTGTGCAGTCTCCATCCCTGGAGGTTTTCAAGACCTGACTTTATAACGCCCTGAGCAACCTGGGCTGACCCTGCTGAATGATTCTGTCATTCTATGATTCTTAGATTTTCTCTGTTGTGGACCGGTTTGTCACCTAGAACCATAGTACTAGCGATTGCCTTGCTTTAAAGCAGCCTATCGTACATGAGAGAATAATTGGAAGAGGTAAGTATTATGTCGTGTTGGCACTGAGAACTTCTGTCAGTTCTTGCTGTTCTAGAAACTGTGAAGTTCTGGAAGTAAGCACAAGAAGTCACGTCTCCTATTTGTCATCTGGATTGTACATTTTTGGAAATGTTGGTCAGGTCTGTAGGACAAGGCTGTGTGGCATTGCATTCAGGTTTCAAGTATTTGAAATAGTGTTTTGTCTGCAGGCATTTTTTGTGTTGGAATATCGGACTGTGAATCTATTCTTTCTCATTGTAGGATTCAGTAAGCAGCACTGAGACCTTAATTAGATTTTTTTTCCTTTTTAATACTGTCTTTTTGAATTATAGTGAAGTAGGTAATCAAAATAAACATCACCTTCCAAGAGGGTTCAGAATGTTAAAATCTTACCTTTCCAACAAACAGCCCTACCTGTTTCACAGTAAGAGTTCATCAAACAAATTAGTCTGTTATTGGTGGCTGGGAGGAATAAACTGAAGGGTTTCTCTAAATGCTTTTTTTCCCCTCTTACTGTTGGAAAACACCGTAAGAGAAGCTTTGGAATTCACTGGATTATTTTAGCATCTTAAAAGTCTGCATTTGTGGCACAGATTTTTGCAAGTCATTTGTTGTGCTAATCTCTACTACCTGACACATGAAGAAAAAGGGAGTAAAAAAAATAATCTAGTATTTCAACATGAATGAAGCAAGGATTTTTGTAAATTGCTTTCAAGGTAACAGCATCAAAACCAGCTTCTTGAGAGCAGAGGCAGCATATTCTATTCAGATGTTTTTGTGCGTGGTATCTGAAGGTCTGCTTGCTCATTATTAGTTAATATTTTCTAAAATCCTCATATGTTAAGCCTTCAAGATATTTATAGCAATTCTTTTCACATTGTAGGGCACTAGTAGTAGAGAAGAAATTCAAGGTCTTTAGTGTATAGCATTGCTAGAATGTTCCTTAAGAGGAAGCTTTTAAAAAAGTCTCTATTGGTCGGTTTCTTTGTGTCTAAGATTAATATATCCTAATTTACAAGAATTGCTTAAAAATGACCAGGTCAAGAAACTTGAGCCTTGCTTGTTTGCACCATTTCTGTAGCTATTACAGTATGTACTATTTAGTATATAGTTACTTTTTTCAGTTGGACTTCGTGGTTTATTTTTAGCATATATAAGTTCTCTTAGCTAATGTGTGCTGGGACTTCTTATCACAAAAGGCAACAGGGGCTCTGAGCTGGTGAGGCTTTCTCTGTGCTGCTTCACGTTTGGTGGTTTATCTGCCTGTGGTGACATAGCTAAAAACTTGTTTTAAGACCTTTGGACTTGATGATTAATAAAATATTGAGGTTTTGGTTTTTAATGGAAATTCCAAAGTTCTTTGACACAGGGGAAGAAAATAGCCTGAGAAGTATGAAAGTAACGAGATTTCGTTTGTGTTGGCCAAGAGCATGCTAAGGAAAAGGCACAGAGCGTGATCCAGAGATGGTTTCTATTCAGTGAAGATCTTTAATCCACCTTCTGAGGAAAATGAGGTTTACACCTTTGCCTTCTCTAGCTTTCTGCTTCCATAATTTTTGAATCAATTGGTCAGTTTCAGACAAATGTTAAAGAAGAGCAGAGGTAAAGGTACACATTTTTTACCAGTTTTGTGAAAATTGGCAGCTGGCTGGRAGAAACCTAAACTGATGTACCTGCTCAAGAAAATCTTAATGTGGGCTCGCTAATAATCTGTCCTGTTTGGTGAGCTGGTTTACTAGTCAGTGTGAGGGTGGGTGGAAACTGCTAGAGCACTGCGCTACTGCTTGCTCAGCAAGTAGTTGAGGGACAAGGAAAAGGCAGTGGAGCTACTCCTAAAGAGTTGGGCCTGGAGTTGTGGAATGAGAAGATAAAGGCCAGTGTGGATGAAGCCAAACTATTGTGGGAATATAGGAACTGGGTATGTGCACCGTGCTTTCCTATGGAGTTATTGGTTCTGTTGCAATGTAGCTGACCAAAGAACCCTGAACTTGGTGAAACGCAGGTGATCATTTGTGGAGAATCTGTGTAGAACTCCCCTCTTTTGTCGTCTTGATCTAAATTTCCCAGATTTTATACTGACAGCCTTAGTTGTTCATAGGTTTACTTTTTATAGTGAAATGGAAGACCCTGCAAATCAAAGTGCAGTGAACTTTCATTGTGAAACCTCTGCAAATTCACTTGAAGGATGGGAGAACCAAACCCTAACAAAAAATGTGCTAAAGGACTGGCTGCTGTAATAATTCTATTTCATGAGGGTAGCATGACTCATACTGCTTCATGTTCCTATCTCAGTATTCAGTTTATTTTTAAGTAGTGCTGTACAAATAGTGTTTTTCTGTGCCAGTTGTTGCTATGACTTCATAATATTTCCCCAAATACGCTTGCTCATACTTTCTCACAGCATAGTATTTGGCATATAAAAACTTTAAATCCATCAGAATTTCCTGAGTGCTGATCATTTTCATGTTTTTATGGAAAAAAAGAGTATCTCTGTGTTTTATGTCGTTCTAGTTGAGGAGGAATGAAAGTTTATAAAAAATAAAAAGTCCCCACAACCTGTTCCCTCATTTAAGAAACTGTTCCCCTGTTTCAGCTTTTCCAGTTTTTCCATGTAGCTTTTCAGATTAAATTTGCAGCACTGGTATAGTTTAGGCTATTTTGTTAAAGGTAGGCGGACACTGTATTATTACTTCAGAACACTTTCACTGTCTTTTCTTTTTGTAATTGGAGGGGAAAAATACTTCTTGTGTGGTTTTGGGGGAGTGGGATGGGTGACTTGTTGAAAATTCCTTTAGGTTTATACTTTTGCGTAAGGGTTTCTTTTTCCAAGACGCTGAACTCTACAGTTGTCTGCTTGATCCCTTCCAAATGGCAGTAAACAGTTCGGTTGAAAGATCTTGGTGTACTATAGAAAAACAACTATAACCCTTCCTGAGAACCTTTGGAATCTTGTTCCTTCCCTTGTTCTGCATGGCGTGCCTGGGTCACACGCTTGCTTCAATTGCATACTTGGTTTCAGAGTAATGTGAGTGTTAGTGCTGCCTTAATGGGAAAGAGGCAAGAGGAGACAAACAATTAACAGAACCTAGCTAGCAATGTTTTTTTGATCTAACAAGCTGTCTTTAAACTCTAGGTCTCCCTTTGATCAGATTAAATAAAATATGATTAAAGGTACCACTGCATAACTTCATATTTTTGTGAAAACTTTAAAACAAACACTTAGAAAAAGCTACTTAATGTCAAATGATTCTTTTGAGTTTGTCCAACTAGTTGCAAGTTTATTGCACTTTTGGTTCCTCCTTGTGCTGCTTATGGCTATCTAAGAAAAGCTATCAGAAAATATAAACGCTTACAAATGTCATCTTTGCTTACCTTGATGTATTGTAAGAATTGCAAGGGCCAAAATTTATCTGGAAAATACACGTTCCATGTAAAGGTGTGTGGCTAAGACAGTGACAATTGAATAGTGTTTTAATGCACTTTTCCCTCTTGGTTCAATAGAAGCACAGGTGGAAAAGCAGGTTTTTTGGTAATTACTAATAACATAACAAGTTGAAGATTGTTATACTAACATGTAAAAAATGCTTTGTCTCAATATACCATCTTCCTTTCTAATTGTTGCCATTTTGCAGAACCCTTCCTGTATTTTTGGCCAGCTTTTCAAAATAAAAATCTAACTACTGATATTTCTGTTGTAGTTTTCAGTTCTGTATTCAGTGTTAAGGTTACTTAAACTTTCTGTGAATTGGATTATGGAAATGAATTGGATGAAAAACTGTTCAGGAGAAACAGCTTGTCTTCCCGGCCAGAGCAGTTCTTTGTTCTGTTTGTGCTGTAACTGTCCAAACAACTGTTTTGTTTCGGTAGCTAGTTTTTGTTACAAACAAGTGGTGTATGCCTACCCCTATGGCACAGTTATTTTCAGAGTATCCAAGAAATGCAAATTTAGTGTTGAATTCTCCTTGGCCTTGGAGGCTTTCAACTCCGTTTCTCTCAGCAGCATGTCATAGCCACTAGGTTGCAAGGTAGGCCAGGTTTGTAGGCATTTTCTACTCTTCCTTTTGAAGTGGCCCTATTGCATTAAGGGAAGCAAGATTCACAGGGCAAAAGAGAGAAGGAGCTTCACCTTATAGGCTACTGATAAAGGTATTCATCCCAGAAGAGGGGGTAAAATCTGTTTACCCATATGTAGCCCTGGCAGTAGTTGTAGACAAACTTGATAGGAGAAATCTAAACAGGAGAACTTGATGAAGTATCTGTAGAGATTAGGCAGGGATTTGCATGTGTGTGTTGTGGGAGGGAGCCGTTTCCTTCCTCTCCTACCTTTTGGTCTCCACCCTGCAAACCGCATTTGTGGATGTAAGTGCCTGAATTTTTGCCTCAGTACTGTTTTTGATACTTATCTTAAATGTTAGTTTAGGGTAACTCTCATTTTTCTTATACACGGTGCTTTATAAACAGTAATCTCCTTCGATGAGGATAGGTCATATTTTTCTTCATGCAGCTGTGTCTACGTAAGTGAGAATGCCTGAATTGTTGAAGTAATGACTTCTAATAAAGAGCAGAATTTGGAGTTGATTTTTTTCCCAGTTTGTTTTGCTAAAAGAAAACAATGAAATAGTATGGTAACATGTCACAAATAAAATGCGGTTAAACTAGGTGTGGGAGTTTCAGCTTCTAGGGAGAGTAATTGTCAGCTTCAAGGAGACCTTCTGTCATGGAGCCTGTAACCTTTTACTTAGTACATGTGGAACAGTAGATACATGCATCATACCATTATTTAGAATCTGTTATCTGCTTTAAAATGCACAAGAGTGGTGGCAAGAAAATAACAAATAGCTCAGGTAGGTAGAAGCCCAGTAAGAGATCTAGTCACAGGTGGCTGGGCGAGGTAACTGGGGCTGTCTGAATATCATAAACTGTAATAAGACTTTCGGGAAGGAGGCTGGTCTTGTCTCCTGTGTTTGACTTATGTAGCTGCAATGCTCTTCACGTTGTTTTTGCTTTACATTGTTACTGAGGAAGCTCTGTTTTGCATTTGTGGATGCCTTTAGCTTTCAAGTAGATAATTTGAATCTAAAATTCTTACAGAAATAAAACTTCTTCCTTCTGAAAAGAAGATTTATTTATTTTTCTTTAAATCAGTAAGTGGTTTTGGCCTTAAATATTTCCAGTGGGTTTCATTATATAGTATAGATTTCCAGTGAAGAAGGAGTAAGAAGCAATGCAGGTTATTGTATCAGTAACAAAGGTCAGTTGATTGTCTCTTATGGAATGCTTTGAAGTGAAATACTTACTGAGTAAGCATCACACTGCTCAATCTTTTCTTTTGGTTGTAAAAGAAAAGTTTATAATAAAACTAATTCAAGAGTTCGGTGAAATTTGATATAGGCAGATGGATTGAACATTTTCTGGACAACAAACGTCATAAGAGCCAAGAACTTTGTGTGATAGAATAGTGTTCTGTTGCAAAACGCACTTCTTTACATGCCCTCTTGTTTTTATTTGACATCCATATCAAAGAATTGAAGGATGTTACTTAACTTCATTTCTCTTTCGATAACTGGTTTTCATTAATAATGTGCATAAATAATGTTTTTGTATCTTTTTACAGATTCTGAAGGTGTTTAAGCTCCGAATACTTAAAGTTCTTCATACATAGAAATGTCTGGCTCATACGATGATTCCGTTGGAGTAGAAGTTTCTAGTGATAGCTTCTGGGAGGTAACCCGAATGTTTTATCACAATATTTTGATTTTATTTTTTACTCTTACTATAGAAAATCTGAGTTTTGTACATTGTAAACTGTGGAGAGAGCTGCAATACAAGGCGCTTTTGGTTATTGTGATCTGCAGAAATAGCCTTCAGGGTAGAAATGACCTTTTAGATTTTGGCCTAGTTCTGTCAAGGGTTTTGAACTGGCACAAACCTGGGGATCATCCATTTGGCTAGGATATGCAATTCAGAATTGAACCTTTGTCAATTTTTATTGCCGAAGAGGGGTGTGGGTGGGTAGCTTTTAAAATTACTAAGGGGGTTGACGGATCAATGTTAAATCTAAACTAACTGGTTAAAGGCTAATATAAGTGTACATAAATTACAAACGTAAGCTAGTGTGTGAACGTGCTGCATGTCTCCTGTTTGTGTCTAGATATAAGAATAAACTTTTTTGAGAGAAGTTCTTATGCTTATCTCAGTGTAAGAGCATACAAGCAGAAAGATAATACAAAGCACGTTGTAATATCGTAACTTGTGCTGTCCAAACCTGAAGAAGGCTTTCAGATGTTATGATAATTTGATTAAGCTTTAAAGAGAGCAAACTTCATAAAGCAGAAAGCATTTTACAAAAAAAGTTTCTTGCAAGAAAAAGAAAGGTTTGACAGCGTCAATACTGACGTAACTGGAGGTAAGTATGCTGTCCAGATGAACTGTATTCAGTGGGGCAAACTTCTACTATGTGACTGGGAGCTCTTTTGAGTTTGAACTATAGCAAACATGAGAATGGCTAGGGGGAAAATGTCTGAATATTCCTGTTACCAGAGACTATGTGAGACAGCTTGATTTTGGTGACCTAACATTGTGCTTCCTTTTAAATGAAAGCTTTGCTAGACCACGAACCTGTGGTGGTGGTGAGGGCATATTGCATTTTGATGCAGATCTTCCATTATTTCCATTGGTGCATTATCTAAAAGACCTAATGCCAGTGAGGTTCTTGTTTAGTACACAGCTATCATTTTTTGAGGAGACATATTTACTAATATGTTAAGTATGTGTATCCTATTTATAAAGAGGTGACTTTAAAATTACTGCATTCTAAGTCTTAACCCCTTTTGTTGTAGGGGTTCACTGTAGTATGACTGCAGAGGGGATGTGGGACCTCTACTCTTGGAGGTGTCTAAGACTCAACTGGACATGGTCCTCAGCAACCTGATCTATTAGACTTGCTTTGAGCAGGGGTTTGGACTAGGTTCCTTCCAACCTCAGTTATTCTGTGTTTTTTATTTTATGCTGAGGCAACTTTCTGGGCAGGCTCTTTCAAAACAAAATAAGGAGGCAGTTGGGGGAAAAAAAGTATCCTGGACCAAAGGGGATTTTTTTGATGTGTGTTGGGCATCCTGTACTTGGCGGGAGAACGTGAATTCTGGCTGGCTATTCTGTACCAAGCTGTTTTCCATCAAGTAATTGTGTCTGGAAGCATAAAAGGTGAATGAATGAGAATGGGAATTCTGTAAACCAGTATGATTGTTTGGACAAATTGAACTCAAGTATTTAATATTAATGGATGGTAGATGATCAGAAATAGCAATTAGCCTAAGCTAGGACCTTTACGAAGCATAGCTTAAATGTATTTGGTGCTTATTATAGGTGGGTTAAAGGTGTTCTTTGTGTTTGTGCTATTGGTGACTTATTTTATATCATTTTGTAAACACTACTTCTTAATCTGTTTCTTTGGACTTTTCTATGTATTCCTTCTAAAAGGTCAGAACTGCAGTCTGTTTCATAAGCAATGTCAGTAGGCTAATGTATAATGCATGAGTATATCTTTATTTATCCTTGGGTAAAAAAAAGTTAGAGTTCAGTAATTGCAATCAGTTTCTTTCTTTATAGGATTAATTCTTTTCTCTGTTCTTTCTCTTTTTTGATGGGTAACCACAAAGGTTGGTATGTTAAAGTGGTCAAGAGGAAAAATTTCAGATTGAATAATTGGTTTATTTTTTTCTGAAACTTTGAGTACATCAGGCTGGAAAAGTAATATGTTCTGAGAGTTGACAAATGCTGACTAGAACAGGTACGCAAGTTGTTCAAAGGGGAAAAGTAGCATTGTTTAGATCATATTGACTAATAATATGCTAAAATCAGTTAAAAGTAATTTCCAAAATTGAAGATGCAATTTTATTCTCGTGGAATGCGTTTAGTTCATTAAAAATTCTAGAGTCTGTCTTCACACTCACTCTTTAGGGAGTGAAACAAAGGTTTGGCTGCAGTAAAAAAATGAATTCCAATGATAAATCAATGGCTTTGTTACTGAAGTGACATTAAGGATGTTCAAAGCATTAACAGTTTTTTCTGAAAGCAAAATTGGACTTTCCATGCAACTGATGACCATATTAAAAAAAAAAAAAAAATTCCTGTATTTCCTTATACTAAGTTTTTGACAGTTTAGCAGTATAAAAGGGAGTATTTCACTGAATTTTTGAGCGGAGTATTGAATTATGTGGAAAACACTACTTGTTTTGCTGTTCCTCTGCTTTGTGCTGTTTGATTCTTAGGAAAAACAGGCAAGTTTGGGGCTACAAAAGCTGATTCTTTAAAAAACATTAATAGAGACACAACATTAGGTTGTGTTCTTAGTATGGATGTAAAGGCTTATTTATTATTTTAGCAAAGTGACTAAAGGCTTGAAATTTCAGTATGTTGAAACAAAGTGGTATTTGAGTGAAACAGAGGGGAGGCTGTAAAAGTTTTATTGTTGATTAGTGCTTAAAATATCCCCACTGACATTTGTGTTGTGGTTAAAAAAAAGAAAAGCAAAAAACAACAAAGAATAGGTTAGAGAATTCAAAAGATATAGCAAGTTATCATAACGTGCTGTATGTATAGCTGAAAGACTGTAGTAGGTATGCCTACATGTTTAACTGCATGGAGAGTTGGAAAATGTGTGGTATGACATCCCTGGCATTCTGTGGAGATGGAACTTTCATGGATACGCTAAGATACTTTGAACTAAACATGAAAAAGAGTACTCTGATATAAATGATAAACGATTTTATAGTAATGCTGAATTATTAATAGGAAGGATTGACATGGTAGCAAATTTTGACGTTCATGCATGCTGTACTTGGTAAATTTACAGAGTCCATGTAGTTTGAGAGAATAAACATGTTTATAAAGCTGTCTTAAGAGAAACATGTATATAAACTTTTCTCTCAATAGAAATAGCTGAGACAATATATTAAGCAAAGAAATTGCTGTTTCTTTGCACTCTGATACTTACCATAGGATGACTCCTTATTACTGGGTATTAAACTATTCAGAAGACCGGTAGTCTTGGCAATACCCTATTGTAGTGAGAAATGTGAATAATGTGAAACTTAAGTTTTGCTTGACAGCCTTTATAGTTGCGTGTAGCATCATGTGGCAGGGAAGGTGGGGTTTGAACAAAATGCTTGGACTAAAGCAAAACATAAGCGAATGCGGTAAAGTACCTAAAGCTGTCTGCCAACTGCAGTGTAGCCTTGATATAGGATATTTTGAGTGATTGCTTTCATCCAGGAATAGTTTTCTTGTGACTTCTGCACTCTACTTCTGTGCATTTCTGTGAGAGTAACTGCATTTTGACATGCATGCCTGATACTAGCCTGGAATGTATTTTGGTTTGTATGTATTTCTGATTATTTGTTTGAGTGAATAATTAAGGTATCCAGCAGTTTGCTTAGGCCAAGTAATGCCTTGGCAGAACCTACCATTTGACTTCAAATCTTGCCTTTGTACAGAGAAGCCTGACAAAACAATAAGACAGGAATTATCCTTGAGACCAAGAGTTAAGAGGGGGGAGGAGGTTTGCCAGGCTTCTGCCGTTGGTAGAACACTAACCTAAAATAAAGGAAGTCCTGTGCAAGTCTTAATAAATTTAACAAAAATAACTCTTCAGTGTTAAGTGACATGCAGAAGCTAACAGCAAGCCTGTCAAACTTAATTACCAAACTCTTGTTTAAGTACTTCTGGTTTGGAGCCATCTTTCCAAACTAAATTTGACTGAATCTTAGTCTAAAACTTGTGCTTTTTCCATATGTTCTAAATCGGTTATTTTGTTTCTGAAGATTGCAGCTTTGAATTCTACACTTAATCTTTCTCAAAATGGGTAACTAAACTGCTTTGATCAATGTGTTTTGTCTGACTTGATTAGAAAAGATGCGGTATCTCTGGAATGCCAGCCTCAGTACTTCATGCCTCAGGTAACAAGAAGTAAAGAACTCCTAATCAATTTGTGAGTTGTATTGTTACCGCAGATTTTGTTATTTGCACCCTTTCATTAGAGGTTTTTAAGATATTTGACAGGATAGGTTTTTTTGGTTTTGTTTTTAAAGACAGCCTGCAGTTTGTTAAAAGCCACCTTGCTGTTTTACTGCCACAGCTGAAAGCAGTGAATGTGTTTAAACCTGGCCATGGCACAGAAGAGACAGTCTGGCAGGGTGAGCTTTTGAGTTTGTTCCTTCATACTCCAGAATAGCTCAAATTTATTTACCTTTGGAGTGTGCTGCAATGCCCATCTTTTTCTTGAAAGACATTTAGGAAAGAGTGAGGTGGCTGGGTGTGGGACCTATCTGAAGAACTTACTGTGAAAACTGTTTTTTGCTTACTGCATATCTTTGAAACGAAACCACTTTTATTTCTTGAATGTTAATGTTCTGTTGAGCTGATAATAAGAACTGTACTTAATAAAATGTTGATAAACCAAGTTCAAAGTTTTTGCCATTGCTGTTGACAGAAATTTCATACAATGTTGTCTTTAGGAAATAAAACACTTGGTTCTTAATCAGTTTTCTGGCCCTAGAAGTGTTTGCTTTCTTTTGGAGTTGTCACTGCCTTTGCTAGGGTTCCTTGTTACACAGAAAATTAGTAGCAGTTTGATCACATTTAAAAATGTGAATTTATAGTATATGGTTGCATGGTACTAAACTTACTGCTCTAACCTTGTCTGTTTGCATATGCTCAGACTGTCCATGGAGCAATTCAGTGAAGGTTAATTCATCTGTGAATCTTTTTTTATTAGGTTGCTGTTTCAATACTGTTCATGGAAACTTCCAGTTCTGGCATTGAGAGTCATGCTCAATGCTTGAAATCCAATACAAATAGTAATTTGTTTCCTTTAAAGACTAGTATTTTTAATTACTACATAGACATTGTTATCAGGTTCAGATTTGTGGTTGGGCAATAGTTGTCTTGTTGAAAGGGAACTGGAGAAGTTGCTGTTTTTACTTGTGTTCTTGGTGTTTACTTACTGTACATATATCAGTCAAAAAATGTGGGTAAGACAAGGCTTAGGCATAGTATCTTGTATCAGAACAGCTGATATAACTGAAAAAATGAGGCTTTCAGAAATATACATCTTTCTTTCGCATGAAATAGAAATAGCAGCAGCTTTCACAATTAAGTTGAGGAATTTTTTCAGTATTTAGTTAACCCAAGCTACTACTAAAAGTTTCTTGTTTTCTAGCAGGATGATAAATCCTTTTCAGGAGAACAAATCTTTTATTTTCCTCTGATTTGTCCAGGTGTTTACCGAATAGAAGTACTTTAGGAGACGGAAAATAGAATTTCGTACATGTTTTCATGTAAGCTTGCTTAGAGAGGAAGGAATTGCAAAATAATAAGAAAAGACATTCTGAAAGACAATTGCCACAAAAACAGTGGAAGATTTCRTCAAAGCTTCAGTTGTAGTAATGCCTTAATTTACTTAAGAAATGGAAGTTTCTTTTTCATTCTTAATCTTTCTAACAAGCTTCATTGTACCTTGATGTATCTGGTTAAGCTTGGCTCTCTCTGGGTGCAGCAGTTTAAGACCAAGGAATATTATTGATATGCTCCAAGAAGGAATTCTTTCATCTGTGGCAAGGGTGGCATGCTTTAGGTAATCAATCAAAGGTTATTGCTGATAGCCTGGAGCAGGATGGCAGTAACTTTTCTAAGGGAAAGTGGAAAATTGGGAACCTGATGTGCAGTTTGAAACCCTCTGTATTTCTTTCTCATCTGTCATATGGACTCTCAGCATTTGTATGACTGCTGTAAATACAACTCAGTTTGTCACATTCTTGCATCCAAAAATAGGCTGTGGCAAAACTGGTTGGTTCCAACATTGCACTGCTTTAGTAAAACACAAGAAATGGACAACCCTATTGGCCTTGTTCTACTGAAGTAGTTTTGAAATACACATGAAAGAATTTGTCATATTAATAATAAATGGAAGGCCAATTTTATGATGCGTTTTGTTAATTAAGCTCYGGCCTTATGCTTGCTAATCACTATTATTATGGTCATATTAAAAGAAAAATGCCTTGAGCAAGCTGAGACAAATGTTATTGTTCACTTAGATATCTGTGAAGGTAAGAAAGGCGATGAGTAAATGTTCCTAGAGATCAAAGTAAAAATATATGCATATCTTGCAAGGTAAGACATCAAAAGGAACAGCTACCCTGCTTGTGGAAGCACTTATTTCTAATGAGCCATGGGTCCCTCACAGGCTGTGCCTCTTACACCCTAGATGTGAGTCCTTACTCTCCCTTATTTTCTGCTGGCATCAGCAATATGGAGCCCTCTCCGTTTATTGCAGGGGTGTTTAACTGCCCTGTGAAAACACCTGCTTATAAAAAAAAAATTTAAAAAATAGTCATTCTGAACAGCTGCTAAACCGGCAACTGGCATTAGCTCTATAAACTTAGGCCTGTGACTGATGCCCTTGGAGGACAGGACCTGGTGTCCATTTTGAGTTGCTCAGCACATGGCTTTCATTGAAGTATTTGTTGAGATATCCACTAGCAAGATAAGATTTTCAGCTTATTCAGAAAGAGGAAGTTGGTCCCCTTTGTAGTATGGGTGGATGAAATTTGGCCACCATATGCATTCCCATTCTCCCCCAAAAACCCCAAGGCAAGCTCCAGATGTGACACTCGGGATAGCAGAGGCAGCTGAACTGGGACATGCCTCCCACAAACTGCATTATAAGCTGTCTGCTCAGGTGGTCTTGGTCCTGCCCATTTGGTACTCCTGATACCTGTGCTTCGTGCCTACTACTGTCAGCCAACATCTACATGAGGTATCCATTGAGGGGGGGTGTGTTGGATGCAGGGAATTCAAGAGGGAGAAGCTCCCAAAACTCACTCTTGAATACTAAAAAGGTGTTCCTATGTTGAGGGATTTCAGTTACTTGTCAGTGAATGCTTTTTGCTGATGAAGCAGACTGTTCTGTTTTGCTTTTTAATTTTAAAAATATTTGGACTCTGCAATAGTAGATTCCTGTCATATCTCCTATATGTATTTTTTTTTTCCTCCTAACATTGAGCAACATAATGTTCTCCATTTATATTGCCAGGTGTTTGCTTACTGGTATGTTTGGCTTCAAATTTTGTGGGTTTAAAAGGATTTTTCTTGCAACCAGTGGTGAATTTATATGGGTAAACTTACAAAACTTAAATACACAGAGCTAGTGCTCATAGGTACTTGGACTGTGTATGTGCTAATTATGCACCAAGATAATTCTTTTTATTTGAAAAAACCCCACAGTATTATAGATGTTAATGCTGGTTGAAATATTTGGAAACTTCCTGTTTGACATAGCTGGAAAGAAATGGTACTCATGGTTGAATGGAATGCTGGAAATAGTAAGTGTGTCCCCATATTGGCCATCAGTATGTGTGGGTTTGACTACAAGCCTTCAAAGCTCATTATTGTGTTTCCTGCCTATGAATATTTGCCCATTAAAAAAMCCTTGTTGTATGCTATGGTGACTGACTTTCTTTCAAATGGTTCCAGTTCATAAGAGCTGACTAGTTATGAATAAGCTAGGCAAGCTTGGAAAAAGAGTTGACATCAAATCTTACTTCAGGCRTTTGAAACTCCTGAAATATTTGTGGTTATAGCAATTATCATGATATACTAGAATTAGCTGACTGGCGTTTAGCAATAGCTGGACGTTTGCCACCTTCTGGGCTGCTAACAAATTAAAATACCCTTTTTTTTTTTCTTTCAGTGTACCAGAAAAACCTGCTAAGTGTGTTTAACTCTTTATAGGCTTTTATCCTGCTCTATGAATGTGCTAAAAAAAAAAAAAGTCTGTTAGTTGAGGTAAAGCAGCCTASATAATGTAAGACTCTCCTTTTGTGTTTAGTGCTGTGAAATTGTAAAATAATCAGGTTGTAAGCTCTTAAATATTGCCACTAAAGATCATATCGGTGGCAGTGCTTGGCTACGTTAGTACACTGGTGGTCACAAAGGAGAGATGACTGGACTGCTAACTATACAATGCTAAATGCCTCATCACAGTGTGCTTGTGTGTTTTTTCTCTAGTTACTACAGATTCTCTAAATCTTAGATTTGAGAGAGGATTTGAGGTGACATTGCTGTGTTCATGCATGAGAGGAAATACCAAAATGAGAAGGAATGTTTTCTTGACTAAGCAAAATGGAGATCTGATGCCTGTAAGAGATAAATGGGGCAAAATAGGATCAACTGAGGCTTATTAGTAGCAAAGCTCAGTATTTTTTGCAGTGGAAAAAGGGAAACTGGTGGTTAACTCAGAAACGCGGGGGGGAGGTGGGTGACACAAAACTGTGAATCACAATTCTGTGAAGAATTCACTGATTACATCAAGAAAGTGACCATTATAGTGGTGTTTTGAAGAAATAAACTCTTGGGGTTATTTCCTTTTGAAGTGTTTCTGGCCACTAAGGGTAAACAGCAACTGGATTTGGTATCATGTAATAAAATGTCTCTTTCAGATGGGTGAAGTGTTGATGCTAAAATAAAAGCAGGATGTAGTTTTTAAGTATCTCTCATTCCTCTTGAAACTGTAAGAAAGTTTATAATCTTACAATTTATCTTCCTGAAACAAATGTTTCAATTGTAGGACAAGGAAACTAATAACTTCATGTCTTAGTTGTCTGCTGTCTGTTTAACAGGAAATAGCCCAGTGCTCAGAATGATCAGAAGGTTATTCTAACTACCAAAATCATATGTTCATGTACTGAACAGTGCTAATTGAGAAATCTGAAAATTGCAAGGCATTATGTAAACATGGCTTTGATTGAAACAAAGCAACACGGGGTTGTGGGTTTTTTTGTTTTTTTTTCCTGGTCATTTGCTACAAATAAAAGAACTTGTCATTTTTGTTTTAGCTCAAATACTTCTTGTGAAGGGAAAGGAGGAAGTCTTGCAGAATGTTTGCAGTCTACCTCAGGAATTGGAGAAAATAGTCTTGAATAAAACAATGTATTAAGTCATGTTTTTCTTCTCCAGAATTCAGGGTGTCTTTGTTTTGTTTATAGGTTTTTAATTTAATTGTTTTAACTTATCTACAGTTAACCTAGTAGTTCCTTGGCTGTGTAAAGAGTAGAGTTCTTTTCCTTTTCCTTGGCTCTGTGGTCTAAATACCTTGTGTTCTCATACCTCCAAGTCTGCCTCCTACAGTGGCAGGCTGCACGTTCCATTTCTCAAAAAAATTTGTCATTGCAGTGTCCATAACTTAAAATGCGATTTTTTTTAGTAAACCACTAGTTTTTTTTWAAATGTTAAATGCCAAGTATATAACTTAGGTTCTGTGTGTCATGAAACACAGAAAAATGCTGTATTTCCAAAATTCTAGCATTTCTCATAGGTCATGAAATTTGAATGTGATGTCTAACATACTTTAAACTACTGTTTCATAAATCAAATGAACTTCTTTTTTTGCTTGAAAATATTAGTATAAAAGGCTTTCTTTGGAATACAAGGTGGTTATTTTCTAGTATTGTAGGCCTGGTGGTTCTTTATGCTGGTTCTAAACTATGATGCTAATTCCTTCAGTCCTCCTGTGGAGAAGGAGGTAGTGTGGGTGAATTAACTGTGGTCTGCATGCAGCTCTTTAAAGGTGRCCTTATGTGATAATAGTGAGTGGACCATAATAGGCAAGCTAAATGCAGTTCTCTGAACACCTGCCTGAGATTTGGCAACTGCTAGATATTACCATGAGGTTAGAATTTGCTCAGACAACACAAAGTGAAAGCATTAAAAATACCATGAGGCAGCCAGATCCCATTCCATATTAGCATTTAAAATGCTAATTTAATAGTGAAAATTTATGAAAGGAAATGTTTGTGCTAGAGACATAAATCCCTGGGCACATAACTGGAGACACAAATTGATGCTAATATAAGGCTTCAGTAGCTGTGCCAAGCTAGCATAACCTGTTTTAACAGTCTGCTTGGCTGTGAACCTACAGCTGGAGTAATTTTGAGCAGATGAGTGATTTGTCCTTCCATTACAAAGGCTTTAGAAAGTATTCTTTAAGGTACTTAATTTTCTTAATGCTTTGATTACATATGTATATTATATTTGTTATTGTACAGTGTTAATTTGGAACTGCCTGCTTCTCGATTTGTTTCTCCTTAAAATGAGAGGTTATTTTTCATACTTTCTTGTTAATAGATGAAATCTGTTTTCACGTGGATGCATTGACTATCTTGATTATTTTTTTTTAGTGTCAGTTTCTTTGTGATGCTGATAGCTTCTTATCTTCAATTATATTGTGAGTTATTTTTGAAGGCGGGTGTGTGTGTACTTTTTTTTAACATGATTTAGACAAATCAGTGACTGCTAATGCTTTTCTTACATGCTACCTAAATTTCTTTGATCTGTTGAAATGGATCTCGTCCAAAGCCAAAAACATGCCCAAATGAATGCTTTGAGGCCACTGTCTAAAGGAAATGGTTTTTGTCCTGTCATTGATGGTTTCGATTTTATTTTTTTTTTTTTCCCCCCAGCTTTGATGAGAGTCCTAACATATGTCTGTATTTATCAACATGGTCACTTATTTTTCCAGCACTTAATACAGGTTTTTTTGCCCTTTTAATAGTATTTCCATATATACTTTGAGGAGTTTTTCCTCAAGCAGATGGCTTCACATATATCTGCTGACAAAATTCTGAATAAATGCAACCAGAGTGGCTGGAAAGCTGCCTGGTGGAAAAAGGACCTGGGGGTGCTGGTCGACAGCCGGCTGAACAYGAGCCGGCAGTGTGCCCAGGTGGCCAAGAAGGCCAACGGCATCCTGGCCTGTGTCAGGAATAGTGTGGCCAGCAGGAGYAGGGAGGTGATCGTGCCCCTGTACTCGGCACTGGTGAGGCCRCACCTCGAATACTGTGTTCAGTTTTGGGCCCCTCACTACAAGAAGGACATTGAGGTGCTGGAGCGTGTCCAGAGACGGGCGACGAGGCTGGTGAAGGGTCTGGAGMACAGGTCTTATGAGGAGCGGCTGAGGGAGCTGGGGTTGTTTAGCCTRGAGAAGAGGAGGCTGAGGGGAGACCTTATCGCTCTCTACAACTACCTGAAAGGAGGCTGTAGAGAGGCGGGTGTTGGTCTCTTCTCCCAAGTAACAAGCGACAGGACGAGAGGAAATGGCCTCAAGTTGTGCCAGGGGAGGTTTAGATTGGACATTAGGAAAAATTTCTTCACCGAAAGGATTGTCAAGCACTGGCACAGGCTGCCCAGGGAAGTGGTGGAGTCACCATCCCTGGAGGCGTTCAGAAAACGTGTAGATGTGGCACTTTGGGACATGGTTTAGTGGGCATGGTGGTGTTGGGTTGGACTCGATGATCTTAGAGGTCTTTTCCAACCTTAATGATTCTATGATTCTAAAAGTTGGATGGTTTCCTGCATTTAAAATGTGAATTGGATATGATTCAAATGTAAAAATTACAAACATGCTTTAAGTATTTGAATGTCTAACCTAATGCCTTACTGCTAATCTTTATTTTTCAGTCAGGTGGTTAGGGCAGATAAGAAACTGACTGTGATATTTAATAGGCTGTGCAAATTCTGTTAACTGAGTTCTTATGTCTTGTTTAATGTTTACAAAAGTCAACCTGAGTGACCTTGAAATCAGTGGAAAGAGTGACCTTRAAATCAGTGGAAATATTACTCTGGGAGCAGTATCAGGCTTTTTTTCCCCTTCAGTCATCTAGATTGGTGATTCCATGTTGGTGTGTACACAAAAATGAAAGGGAGGTGTTAATTATATAATGGATTTTCATTATATAGTGTGCATTTTATCCATAYCCTTATCCTTTTGTAGCTTGTACATTGAGAACCTATGGTTGTTTTTTTTTACTTTAGAATTCACAAGTTAATTCTAGGTATGGGAACTCCATGTCATTCCTGTCAGTATCTTCCCACATTAAATTCTACAGTATACTTTTGAAATTGTTGCTATCTAGTTTGTCAGCAGTGGAGCACAGCTGTAATAAAAGGCACATCCAGTCTCTGCTGTATATATAGTGGTTGTGCTTTTTCCATACTGCATTCTTAAAAAAACCTTATTATTATGCTTGATAGAGATGTTGCAATACTCCTTTGCATGTATTTGCAGTTTTATTAATCCTGAAAGATTAAACACAGCATAAAATTGAGGCATTAGGTACTTAATAATAAGCATGGAAGAGGGAAATACTATGTTTGTGTTAAATATCTTGATTATCTAAAACATTWCCAAGCAATAATAATGCAGAACAATTGTGATGACTGCCCATAATTACATTGCAGGGCTAATAAAATATAATAAAGCTTTCACTTTTAAAATTAATAACTTTTTTACAGGACAACTTGTGGCCTTTGTGGTGGTGTTGCAGTTAGGTTTTAAGATTAATTGAAAAATACCTTATGCTATAGTTGATTTATTCCTGCTAGTAGATTATCTTGCTCCAAGGTATTTGTGTTAATTAGAGATTTATCTTGTTTTCAGAGCTTTCAAGCAGGAATTGTTAAGTATTTGTCTCTTTATAGGTTGGAAATTACAAGCGGACAGTAAAACGAATTGATGATGGTCACAGACTTTGCAATGATCTTATGAATTGTATTCATGAACGGGCACGAATAGAGAAGGTCTATGCTCAGCAGCTTACAGAATGGGCAAAAAGGTGGAAACAGCTTGTGGAAAAAGGTAATACATTCTGATTTTGAAGTCTGAAAACTTTCTAAAATGGAAAAAAATGTTTCTGTATATCTTTGTTCTGGTAAGTACAAAGTAGAAATTCGGTACTTTTTAGCCTGTAATGGAGTCTTTGCAAAAGGCTCAGTAATGTAACAAATGATCAAGCTTTTCTTGATTAAAAACAAACAAACAAAGCCCTGCTTCTTTGCTAGTTTGCTTGTTTCTTACTGAAGCAGATGAATCTTGCTTCCAGTGTTGAGGTATCCAAATAGATTCAGTTCTAGAGAACTGGCTGTTTCTAGGTAACTAATGGTATAGGACAGTTTGAAAAGTGTATCTGAATAATAAGGGGCCAGTGGTTGTGGGGGAAGGACTAGTAATAAAAGAGCTAGGCATTGCTCTAATGGAAGACTAATCTGATACCGTTTTAATATATTCTGAAATAGTTTGGCCTTTCCTGGTTATCTGTGCTTCAAAAAGCATGTTGAGAAATTGAAGGCAGTTCAAAGAGGAGCTAATAGGTGGAATACTGAGAATCATGGTGCGGGGAGAAGGCGGCCAGACTAAATGAATATTATTTCTTCTGGTGTAAAAATTAGTAATATTCTAAATTCATCTTAAAAGAAACTGTTCCCTTTTCTAGGTTTGCATCAATATTGCTGTTTACAAATGAATAGAAGTCAATAGCTTCAGGTAGTTTCTTGGGAATATAAGTTCCATGTGGGTGATGGTTACTGAGAATGACACTTTCTGTTGTGTTTAGGCCCACAGTATGGAACAGTAGAAAGGGCTTGGTGTGCTTTTATGTCAGAAGCTGAAAAAGTGAGTGAACTACATCTAGAAGTAAAAGGTTCACTGATGAATGAAGACTTTGAAAAAATCAAGAACTGGCAGAAGGAAGCCTTTCATAAGCAAATGATGGGAGGATTTAAGGAAACCAAAGAAGCAGAAGATGGATTTAGGAAAGCTCAGAAACCCTGGGCAAAAAAGCTGAAAGAGGTACAGCAGTAGATTATGTATTAGATATCCTGTGTTACGATATATTAATGTCTCAAATCTCTATAAGGGAGTAAACTCCCTATTCTCTCTGCTGGACCCTCCTTTCTCAAAAAAGATCTCTTGCTTTCTTTTCTCTTTGCAAAATAAGTATTTTTCTCTTGGTCTGTCCTAATTTTGGTGACTTCAGTGAAAATCTGGAAAAAGTGGAATTTAAGCTATCATTTTAACAGTGTCTGATTTCATGCATTTGAAAGTTACAAATTGCTCAAAGAAATGAGCAGGGGAAAAGTGTTTGTGGGGTTTTTCTCCCTGTCATGTTAACATTATTCTTAAGTAACAGGTTTGTAGAAGAAGGGGAGCAGGAGAACATGGGCATGAGGAAAAAATGTTCTATTGGGGACTTTCTGTAAACTTTTTCTTGAGTCTGTTCCACACTTCTCTAAGCTGTATGAGTGACATTTCTTGTATGGTGAGAGAATGCTGATTCATAAATACTACAATAATTTCCTTATGTTGATTCTTGTGTAATGTTCATTCCTTGGCCTAAATCAAAAAAAAATTCCAAAAAAAAGAGCATCCTGAAACAAAACCTGACACTTTCTTCATTGCAACATGATTATAAGGCTAAAAAAAATTCAGTTGATGGTGGTTGTATAAACTGTCCCAGATGCAAATATTCAAATCTACTTTGTAGGTGGAAGCTGCAAAGAAAGCATACCATGCGGCCTGCAAAGAGGAGAAACTGGCTATATCCAGAGAAACAAACAGCAAAGCTGATCCAGCACTAAATCCTGAACAACTTAAGAAATTACAAGACAAAGTGGAGAGAAGCAAACAAGATGTACTAAAGGTATACCATATGCTAACATACTGTTTGTATGCAGTCTTTGTAATCTATAGCTTTAAGCTTTTTTTCTTTCTGAACGTGCAGTGGACTGCAGTGCAGCTCACTTTCCATTACAGTCCTATAACAAAATTTAGAGTTTTCTCCGAAGCATATGTTATTGCCAAGTTCTTCTGTGAAGAATGAATCATGTATTGCCTCTATTTCACGTAAGTACTTTCAGCAGGGAATGAAGCAGAACAAGACAACGAACTTCTAGGACAGAGTTCTATTCATTTAGTAGTGAGGGTTGAGTTATTTCACTTGAGAGGCTGTGAGATAGGCGCTTAAAACTTGCTGACAGCATCTAAACTTGTAGTCATTCTTGACTGCAGAATGCATGTTTTTAAGAAAGTAAGCTGATATAATCCATTTAAATAAAAGTAAATATACTTTTGGAAATGCCATTCTATTGCCCAGTTTGGTTTACCTCCTCATTGGGGTGCTACCAAGAGGCTTTTCTTGTGTGACTTTCTTCAGACATCTTTTTCCATTGAGAATGCTGTTCTGTGATCTGGAAGGCTGATGTTACATTGGGTGGGATCTTTTAATACCTGTCTATGGACTATTTCTGTAAATTAGTGTAGAGTCTGAGGTTCTATCTGTTAACTGAGCTCACAGCATATGCAATTTATGTTCACAGGGTTGTATACAATGTTTGTTTTTTTGGTCATAAACTCCCAGTGGACTATGTAAATTACTGAAGGAGAAAAGGCAACACTGAAATTATTTGGAGATCTTTAAATAAGAGACCTGTAACTTGAAAGACTGCCTGCTCTGATTTACTCTGTGGCTCCTTTGGTTTTTATTTTTATTAATGTTAACAGAAACCGTGACGAATGTTAAAAAGCCAGAGAAGAGGCTTAGAGCTTTATTGTAACTGTTCTGCAGTTTTGTTAAATAACTCTCATTGTGACGTAATGTAGGTACAATGGTCATGAAAAGAGAATGCAGTTTGGGAACTTCTGGTCTAAACCTTGGCCACTACTACATTGATAAGTCTGTTGTAGGGTTGTAATGAAATATGTTGCTAACGGTTTGTTTTTCCACCCCCAGACAAAAGAAAAGTATGAAAAATCACTGAAAGAATTAGATAATGCCACTCCTCAATATATGGAAAACATGGAGCAGGTATTTGAACAGTGTCAGCAGTTTGAGGAAAAACGCTTACGCTTCTTTCGAGAAGTGTTACTGGAAGTTCAAAAACACCTTGACTTGTCTAATGTTGCAAGGTAAAACYGTGTAAGACTTTAAAATTAATGCTTAATACTTTTAAGTGAAAAGTAGTCCATTCTTCCAAGTAGATCGGAGTTTGGAATCTGATTTGTTTCTAATGTGTTGGTTCAATTTGTTTAAAGTGTAAGTGAAAGAGCTTAATTCTTTGTTTTGTCTAAGATGGGATTAGCATCTATCCCTAATATTTGCTAGTTTTATTTAACACAGTGTTAAATGAAACAAGAAACCCTCATTCTTGTTGTATTTTTATAATCAAATGTGTGCCAATTAGAAAGGATTCAGAGCTTAGAATCAAAAAATGCTGGATCAAAGATTGGGAAAGGAGAGTTTTGGTGTATTACGTGTCTTGCATGTTTATTGGAGAACAAACTAGAATTTTTTCGTGCAAGATACCGTGAACTTTGTAATGTAAACACATTTATTGTTACAATATTAGAGCTCAGTCTAAAGGAATTACCTTAATTAGGGGACAAATGTTAAAGATCCATTGGTTGACTGTTGCTGAACTCTTGTCCATCTTAATTTCAAAGTCTGCTCTTTATACTGCGGTATGTATGAAGCATGTCTTGTACTTTGTTCTTTCTGCCTGGACCTTCCTCACTACATTCCAAGAAATCTAAACTTCTGCTAGGGAACTCAAGTCAGAGCTCATGCAGCGTATTTTGTCAGACCGTGTGGCATGTCATCAACTACTACAGGCCATTTTGATACGAAGCTGCTTTGATATGTCAGCAAGACAGTGGTTATAATGTTTTTGTTTTCTCTTGCATTTGAGAAGACAGACACTGGAATACTTGCAGCAAATGTTGTAACACTAGTGGAATTTTACATCTCACTTGTAACAGCAAGTTACATGTGCTGTTACACATGTGCGCTCTGGTTGGCACTTCAATTAAAATGAGAAAAGTGTGYTTCTGTCTGGTTGCTCATTTCTGTTCTCTCTTCTGCTAGTGACAAAACTCTTATGGTAGTCCAACTAGTGGAATTAAGGAGCTGATCAAGGTGACCTAAGGCAGGAAGAATCTAGTTTGGTTTTAACCCTGATCAGTGTTCCAAACTGACTTGCTATGCAGTCACACGAATGTTAGGCCTGGCATAAGTGAAGGGGGTGACACAGGGGCAAGAACAAATTCAGAGCAAGCAATAGGTAAGGGCAAGGTCACTTATTTTAGCATCATTATCATTTTGGGTTGCTTCAAAGTTCTTCTGGAACTGCTGTGGAAGACAAGTTCTTTTTACTCTCAGAGTAGATAGATAGTTAGGATTGCTGCCCATTTGTATTCAGTTTAATCAGGTTGAAAGAAACTACAGAACAGAAAAAAATGAGAAATAGTTGACTTAAAGGGCAAGGTTGGGGGAAGACTACAGGAGATGACCAAGTGGAGAGGCAATGATTTCCTTTTAAGATACTTAGGAGGTTCAGGAGCRGAGTCTTATGGTATGTTAAGGTGCAAACAAAGAAAAGAACTTTTAGGATAAACTTAGGGATAAAGCAGCTGTAACTGTTTATCTATTTCCTTATCTCTGCCTTTTTGAATACACAGAGATAAAAAATACAAAATAAACCCCCAAAAGGAAATTTGATTTTTAACTTTGCTAGGACTAATAATGCTGAAGAGCATGGTCCAGAGAATAGCCCTGCCCTGTTTTCTACAGATGTAGACCTCCAGTTTATTGTTGATTTAACTGATGGCTAGTGAGTAATTCAAAATGACTTATTCCCTTTCTCAAAATACATGCCTTTCTATTGCTTAAATACATTCAAAGAACCACTGATGTAGGAAAAAAACATACTGCATACACGTTAAAGTAATCAAGTAATATATAGAAATTGAGAAATTTGGAAGTATATTTTGAGAAAGTTTGACTCATTGACAGTGTAGCACTAATGAATTCTAATTCTAAATTTTGTGTGATTTGGTCTGGGAGGATTTTCCCAAATTCTCTCTAGCTTGAATACAGACTAGCAGTTCTATGTCTCTTACTTTAAGCCTCGTGGCTGTTGTGTTAAGACTTCTTTATACTCATGAGTTCCATATTGCACCATATTGGTTTTTGTGGTATACAACAATTTGTAGTCACAGTCTATAGAGCAAATACATCATGTGCATGGTCTAGGATCAGGCGATCAAAGTTGTATCTGCAACATGACTTCTGTAAAATACCTTATACTTACGAGAACCCAACTTTAATGAAAAACAATTAGACTAAGAGATAAGTAAAAGTAGTAAGGTTCTTTTTTATAGTATTTGATATTTTGTATAAATAGGACAGTTAGTAAAATCAGAGTGTACCTAAACCAATAAAAGCAGTTAGCAAATATTATACCTGCATAGGAAAATGTTTAACCCATTTAACTCTRCTTCAGGTTTGAGATTTTTATTTTTATAATGACTTATAATTCTCATGGGTTTAAGACAGGAGTTATCACAGAATGCTATGGACTTACCACAAAAAATGTTTCTACTGTCTTGTAGACAAGATTTTAAATTCAAGAAACTTCCAAGACTGGCATTCAGTAATTTAAATACATTCCTATGTAAGTCCTACATTTAATGACAGCCAATTAAGTTACTTTACACAAGAGTYATAATTCTAAAATCTGGCAAATAAGGATTTTATGTTTTTGTAAACTTTCAGCAACCTCACTTGTTGGACTACTCTTCCTTTTTTACAGGCAGTTAATAGGTCTGTCATAGAGTTTTAAAAAGTCTGCCTTGCTGTAAGTTTTTTCCAATACTATTGTGAACTTTGAAATATTTTTTTTTTTTTTAATCTGATTAGGGGATTTGCCATGTTTCTAAATGTTACTTTAAATTTGAAGACAAATTTGTTTTGCAGTTACAAAAATATCTACCGTGAACTGGAACAGAATATCAAAACAGCAGATGCTGTTGAAGACTTGCGGTGGTTTAGAGCTAATCAAGGTCCAGGGATGTCAATGAATTGGCCTCAGTTTGAGGTAAGGTCAGAGTACTTAAAACCCATACTTGTTTTGTCTATTTCTTCCTCTTTGATTTTTGTCATATTCCTTTCTGGTGTAACTCTTAAATTCAGGCTTCTGGCAGTGATTTTTTTTGTTTTTACAAGTCATAGTAGTTTTCTTTTCTTGATTTCCATTGGGCTCTCCTCATCCTGCAACTTTTGGAGGTGATTATATCAGGCACCTATTTAAAGAGAAAAGGGTTAAACAGAAAACTCTACAGTGATTTTTTTAATTTATTTTTTTTTTTAGCTAAAGTCATTACTGAAGTCATTAGTAAGCCATGGTTTAGTTGATAGACCTCTGACACCTGTATATGTTATCCTGTGTGTTTTACTTCTCCCCTTTGGTGTCAGACTTCAATTTGAATCTCCTTGCTGTTAGCAAGTAGTTACAGTGTAGGCAGCAAAGACTTCGAAAAAGTTTGAACTTAATACTTCAGTCAGTCCTGAAAATTGGTATTTATAGTCTTAACTAGTTTTTTCAATACTGTTACATTAAAAAAAAGTTCCACCTTTAACCAGTTGGTAATTTTATTGCTGAATGCCATCTGCAAAAGAAGGGAGTTTTTTTTAAGTAGTGTTCTGCTAACATAGCCTATGTGAAACAAGTGCCAAAATGTATCAGTGCAGATCATACTACCAGAGTATCAAATAGCTGGAATTGGGATGAGCTTGTCTGACCAGAATCATGGATTTAGTTGAAATAATTTTTAGGCATTAAATTAATGGAGTGGAAGCATCAACTCTGGAGTGTTCACTGTTCCCTTATTAACCATAATGGAAAATATCACTTGTTTTTAAAATATTGAGTAACTTTATATTAGAAGGTTTCAGGAAGAAAACTCATAATAGTACTGCAGAATTTCTTTGCCTGAAAYGCTGAACTACAGTTACTTCTGTGTGGGGAAATTACCATCCTTTTTCATAAGCATTATAATTAACAGATTAAACACTGTTGTTACTATTTTTCTAATAAAGTTTTTTCTCATTTACATGCTACAAGGATGATGTAAGTAAAAAAAAAAGTCATGATCAAATTAATATGAAATTGCATTATAAACTGCAAATTGCTTAGGTCAGTGGTCTTTAAACTGTGGTAACTCAGAAATCCAATATGTAYTTGTACAAAGTTAAAATAATGAGGTATCTCAGAAAAGTTGGCCAGAAATCACTTAAGASTGACTGTGCTACATGTATAAACCAGTAGTAATAGCAACTCGCAAAATCTTCGTTTCCTGTTAAAATACTTATCTCAAATGCTATCTTTTGTATAGCAAACTATCTCCTGACTTCTTTTTACCCTTTAAGGTTTGTGAGATAAAACATGTCTCAGCATAGGATATTTGTTGGCATYCAGTTTGTTTTCTGTTGGTTGCTGCTTTGTATCAGTACGCAGCTTAGTTTGACTTGATAGGTAGAAGTTGTGTTTAGRTCTCATCATGCCTGTCCGTCTGCCTTCTGAAACATCTGAATGGTTCAAAACATCAAGGAGGAGGTGCTTTACAAACGGCATCATGAGTCTTATCAACAGTTTTGTTGATTTGAGCCTTAACTCTTATGGATGGCTTTTAAGGATAATAAATTTCACTAAATCTAGAGTGAAGTTCCTTAAGGGCTCAAATCTTAGGGACAGAAGAAGTGATATACAATGAGTTTAAAATTTAGCTTCTTCRTAGGTCATTCTTGGAACACTTCTTGAGAAGTAAGCCCTGTCTTAGATTATAATACCTTTTTAAATTAAATGTAAGGTTTACCTTTTAAAGCCAGATGTCTTGGAATTATTTGAAACAGCGGGCCCTCTYGGTACAACTTTTACAGAGCTGCACTGGCCAGCTGCTTTGATTTCTCCAGTCGTCTGCCAGATGTCTGGTATTTTAAGTCTTTTCAAGGTGTTCAGAATACTAAGCAAGGAAGTACAGGTAACCTTGGGATTTTGCGAGTAGCAGAGATATCTGTTTGCGTTGCTAGGGTAGGAACTAGATGAGAACTATAAATGAAACATTTAGAGTAACTTATCTTTTTAATAATTATTTGTACTGTAGTGTATGTATAGATGTATGTTCCATAACTCAGTCTGAAAATTAAATGTGATAATTCTTGTTCAATTAAATTTCTCAATCACATTTTGCATTCATTGATAGGAGTGGTCTGCAGATCTGAATCGCACTCTCAGTAGAAGAGAAAAGAAAAAGGCTTCTGATGGAGTGACTCTGACTGGTATTAATCAGACGGGAGATCAAGTTTCACAGCCGAACAAACATAGCAGGTATTTTTTTTCATGCCTAAAAAGACTAATTGGAAAGGATTGTTATCTTCAAGTACACAAAGCTCTACGGGATCAACAAGTCACTGTCCAACCAAATGTTAATTCTCTGTGAGCATTTTTAGTGATGTGTTTCAGCAGCTCACAAAATATTTTGGGAATTATTCTCCATTTTACAGTTCTCTTTCCATTGGGAATTAAAAGAAAACAAACTTCATGAGAAACTGAACTTTCTGTAGCTAATCTGGTAGTTAGTCTGTTGCTATCTTCCCATCTCTAGAAATGACAATTATACTTTGAAATCTTAGCTTGCAAAATGTTTAGTCAATTCAGAATTCTGGATGTGATTAATACGAAACTGTTAACATCAGCTGCTTTAGAAAGGAATGAARCTGGCTAGAAAAATCGCACTGCCTTTTATTACAGGCAGTAAGAAAAAGAAATTATGGTCCACGTAGGATATTGTAATCCTGGAGGAATGTATCGTATGTGAGACTTCCCAAACTTTCTTGGGTCTTATGCTACACTTAATAGATGTTTGGGTTTTTGTTTGTTTGGGTTTTTTTGGCTGGAGAAGGGGTCTGCTAAGAAACTTCTTAGTGGGACACCAATGACAGTGTTCTACTCTTAAACAGATAGGGTCGCCATAATGCTCTTTCTTTTCCAAATTAGCAGTCTTAGTGTCCAGAGTAACACAGTGCAGTCAGTACAATCAAGTTACAATCCCTTTGAAGATGAAGAAGATACTGGGAGTACTGTCAGTGAAAAGGAGGACAATAAGATCAAAAAGTTGGTGAAATGTTGTTTTTTAAATTGTTTTCACACTTGCACTTTCTCTATCCAGGGTTTTCTATTTTTGGTTTCTATAACACTATGCCAGTCAGTGCATGAAGTCCTTTTAAGCGGTTATGTAAGCAACACTGTAACCTAACTTGTCTTTCCTAACAGATGCCCTATCTGTTGCCTTGGTCTTTGGTTTGAAACTACTGTGGTTATTGGCAGTTGCTAACAGAACTGCTGTTGCTTTTTTCCTTCCTTTACCAGTCCTATAAAATGTTAAAGCTGATGGTGAAACTGCTTCTGGAGCTTTACTGCTCTGTGTGTTATCGCTGAATAAATCTGCTTTTATAATTGCTTTCTTTTTATTTAGGACCTTCTCAAACAGCTGCCTGTTGCTTCAGTATACACACTAGGGATGTCATACCACTCTCTTAAATGGCATGTGCATGCTCAACAGTGAACTTTTCTTTAAATGATCAAGTTGTTGCAGTATAATGAAGTTTCTTTATTGGTGAATTGCAACATACAAAAACCGTTGAAAACTATCGTAGAGGTGCATAGAGATTTGGGAGGAAGGTTCTGCAAAGCAATTTAAATGTTTTATCCTAAACCAGATAATAATTCTCATCTACTACCTGCATACCTTTTACCTTTCTAGTGTAAATAATCCCATGGATTATATAGATTTCTTGATAGAGAAGTTTTTGGAGTTGTGGGGAGGTTGTCTTTGATATCTTTTTTCTTTTGCCTTTTTCTAACTTTRTAAATGTATTGCAAGAATGCTTTTTTTGTTTGAATTAGGCATTTTCAGCTAAAGATAGGTGAGAAGATAGCAGAAATAAAGTTTAAAAACTGGGCCTTAGAGTGGAATTTAAGCTTAATTAGGGGATATCTTAGTGGTATTTCTAGTCTCCTATTTTAAGAGCAGAAAAGAATAATTTAAAAATTTTTTTCAGTGTTAGCAGCTATGAAAAAAACCAAAGCTACCCTACAGATTGGTCTGATGAAGAGTCCAACAATCCCTTCTCTTCCACTGATGCAAATGGAGATACCAATCCATTTGATGAAGATACCTCTCCTGCAATGGAGGTGAGAGTACGTGCACTSTATGACTATGAGGGCCAAGAGCAAGATGAACTCAGCTTTAAAGCTGGTAAGTTTACAGCATTCACTTAAAATATTTATCAAAAGGAGAAGGGGAGGGAAGGAGTTTTTCTCTTCAGCTTTTGTTTTCTGAAGTCACGTGTTTCTCTGAACGTACAACTCCACTTACAGGATCCTATCTAGCCCTCGCTCCTCCTGATAGTGCTTCTTGGTATCCCCTGTTTGGAAGCACTGACTTCTAATCTGTTTGGAATGTGTTGGGACGCAGCTGTTTGGGATATTCCTTTCTTACCATCTTGTATTAAACAAAATGAGCTGCAGAACTGATAATCCTATCTCYTTCTTTTCTTAGTTGGTGACAGTAACAGCTGCTGTTTTTAGCTGTCTAGAAATGCCAGCCCTACAAAGTTGTTTGGTTTTTTTTAAAGGAAAGGACTACAGCAGCTAATCTTAAAACAATATCTAATCAACTGATATTTTTTTTCTGTTTAAACAGGAAGCATCCCCTTTTTGGCATCCAACTTCCTACAGTGCTAACTTTTCAAGGTTRAAAACTTAGCCATGGACAGATACTATTTTTCCTCTCTTTCCATCCCCCTTCAGTGTATGTTAAGCACAGTACCACCTGTCTTTACCTGTTGTTTTTTGTTTTTGTTTTTTTTTTTGTCTTGCATTATATTAGGGTACACTTCCTGTACATCTCCCTTCTTAGGATGTTGTATTTCCCTTGAGCCATAAACCCTGTTCCTTTTTYACCTCACTGCTGTAGGAGTTGAGGGAACAGAATAGAAGCAACTGACAGGAGAAACCCATGCCACAGTATGTTTCCACACATAYGAAGTTGGCACAAGGATGTGATGGCTACATGCCATATATGCTGCTGCCTCCAGTTTGTCTGGGCTAGTTCTACCCGCCATTCTACCAGCCACTCTACCAGGGAGTGCCTGGGCAGCTTACTCAGCCCCCAAAGTAGGAGACATCAAGTTTTTCAYAATCGGCCAGCCTGGAGGCAGCATCCTCTAGTGATGAAAGGTGAAATCTACACCCTGTCATGCCTTTGGAGCTCTGATTTCAGACAATTGTTCTACTGTCTTGCCCAGAATTGCACATGAAAAGTTTACCAACCAGAATTGCAGACCAAGATTGCATGAGTAGGTTAGCAGAAGCAAACAGAACTTCAGTTTGTGAAAATGAGATAGGCAATCTCATTGATCTTGTCTCTTTTCCCATTTGCTTGTCATTTACTCCCTTCTCCTGTAATGACTGACTTAGTTGCAGAGGAAAAACAGGATTCAAGTGTTGAAAAAAAGTTTGAGAAAACTTTTGGTTCTACTTCCCTTTCAGCTGCGGTTCCTAAGAAGTATGCTACTTCTACACCATCTGCAGTGGGTCTTAGATGGATGTTATGGCTTAAAGTTAATATAGTAAACAAGTAAATGATGTAGCTAATCATTGAACTGCTAGACTTCCATTCTGCTTAGGGAGAAAGGTGGTGCTCAGAACAATGTATTTGCAGGTCATATTCTAAATTAAGTTCGTTTTTTAAACCAAAAAGCCCCACAACTCAGGTGGTGGTGCTCCTACCTTTCACTCGCCTCCCTCCTTTTTTAGTAGTGAAACTCTATACATTTGACTCTTCTTCTTTGTAGACAAGTATTGTAGGCTTCCAGAGAGGAGGAATGGGTTGGTTTGTCCATTAACTTTGCTGAATTGTGCCCTGACAGAAGGACAGTAGTAACAAAACATCTGGAGCTTTCTCTGGAATGCACAGCAGCTAAAATTATTCTTCATTCTGTAGACTTTAACTGCTCCTTTTTTCTCAGCAGGGGATGGAAGTGTGCTAATCTTCTCGCAATATATGTATTGTGCCTGTCAAGGAACAGGATGGCATTCCAAGGGTTTACAGTAACGAGCCTTTCAGTGGCAAAACTATGCAATGTTTATACACACAGATGTAATGGTTAAATACAAAGTTAGGCATTCTGTGCGTTAGTACCAGCTGTGTGACTTGCATTAAACTATTTGAACCAAGTGGTTCTCAGTGTGAGGTCTGTAGAAATAAAGTACAGGAAGTATGAACTGTAAGACATGTATGTAGGCTTAACTTATAGCTTAATTCCTTTGAAGGAAGAGCATTAAAGTACGTTTTAACACCACATTATATGATTGTATAAATCGTAGGAAAGGGATCACATGCTAGACTATGAATCCCCTTACAGAAGCTGAATTATAGAATGGCTATGGTCAAACTTACTTAGGTTTTTGGCAGAAGTATCGGTGTCACTAGGTTTACACTGAACATACAAAAGACTAAGCAAAAAAATTCACCAGCTCATGCAGGAGCCAATTTAAAATGTACTCGCTCCTGTGCTCCTATGTAGACTATGCCTAGACTCCTAAGTAGCTGTCAGCAGAGGATTAATGCATTTTAGGGATCTGTTTAAACGTACGCAGATATTCTCAGATGGGATTTCCTTGGATATTCAAAGAATTTGCCTACAAAGCTTTTGTGATCACTTCTAGGTACATGCTGTAGTATATATGCTCTGCATAGGGTCTATTAAATGTACTTTAATACATTAAGCTCCTTTTTATTAGTGGAATACTTTATACATCTGTCTTTTTTTCTTGGCAAACAACTGTGGGAGGCTTCCAAAGAGGAAGAATAACTTTGTTTATTCATATCTTATGAGAGGTTTTATAATCGTGTAACAGGATGGGACACAACCATCTACCATATGTCTAGCTCACCCTACTGTGTCTCTGCCATGGCTGAGAAAAATATCTACAGTAAATGTAGACAATGCAATGTTGTCAAAATGTGTTATTGTATATGCTATCTTTATCGCAGTTGTTAAAGACTATTTTCATTGTAACTGTTGTGCAGATGACACTTAAGTGGTAATATTTTCATAGACCTTCAAGTCACTGAGTTTCCAAGTCCTAGCTGTTAATACAAGTGCAACTGCATTGGGACTTACTGTTAATGCAGTGTGGCTTTGATAGTCATTGTTTTCATTCTTTATTAAAATACACTTCAYAGAAGTAGCAGGAAAGCTTGAATTTGTATACTCTCATTCTGCTGCGCTAGAAATGGTGGAAAAAATTGTAAAATGTCGCCATAAGCCAAGTACAGTCCATAGTGCCAAACATTTGTTCATAACATTCTTTTATTAGTTATCTGGTAAACTTACAAGCTAGAGGAGATGAGGCTTTAATCGTTTTTAGCTAATGGAGGAGCTGTAGAAGATATATGTCTGAGAAGATTTATTATGAAGCTTGTCCATTTCTACCAAAGAATTGATAGTCCCTAGGCTAGTTTTTGTTCTCCTAAATGATACMAAGACTGTATATTTATAGCCATTTGGGACTGCATTAAGTGGTTAATATCTTCAGCATTGTCCTGGTTTCGGCTGAGATAGAGTTAGTTTTCTTCCCAGTAGCTGGTATAGYGCTGTGGTTTGGATTTAGTATGAATAATGTCGATAACACGCTGATGTTTTAGTTGTTGCTRTGTAGTGCTTACACTAGTCAAGGACTTTTCAGTTTCCCATGCTCTGCCAGGTGCACAAGAAGCTGGGAGGGAGCGTAGCCAGGACAGCTGACCCAAACTGGCCAACGGGGTATTCCATACCATATGATGTCATGCTCAGTCTATAAACTAGGAGGTGTGGTCCGGGAAGCAGCGATCGCTGCTTGGGGACTGGCTGGGCATCAGTCGGCAGGTGGTGAGCAATTGCATTGTGCATCACTCATTCTGTATATTCTATTATTATTATTATTATTATTATTATCCCTTCCTTTTCTGTTCTATTAAACTGTCTTTATCGCAATCCACGAATTTTACTTTTTTCTTTTTCTATTCTCTTCCCCTTTCCCACTGGGGGGGGTGGGGGGGTGAGTGAGTGAGCGGCTGTGTGGTGTTCGGCTGCCTGCCGGGTTAAACCACAACAMGCATGTATTTCCTATTGCTAACTAAGATGAAACACAAATCAGTTTTATCTAGGGAAATAATCTGACACAAATAAGTTGTACCTGAGGAAATAATTGTTACTTAGTCTGGCCTCTTTTGCCTGGCTGAGGTGGACATTCATTTGCTCATCTTGGAGTGTGCAGACTCTCTAATGCTAAAGTATTTCCTGAGGATGCAGAGGATTAGATGTCAATGATAGTCAAAACGAGGTTATGTTATCTTTTGTAAATAAAGGTTATGTTATAGTTCATAAATGTCTGAATGGATAATCAGTGTCAGCTTTTGCTCTGTAAGTTAGCAAGCAAATTCTTAGTTATTTTTTCTGGAGCTACAACATCAGCTTCCAGCAGTATAAAGCTAGAGCAATAAAAGGGAAAGTTAAATCCCAATCCTCATATTTCTTAAAAAGATGAGGAAAGGAGAGAGAGAGAGAGAGATGTACCAAAGTGTAAGGTATAAGATTCTTTTAAATCTTTCTGCATCACAACTTAGTAGTGGTATATTGAAAACCTGCAAGTATAATTCAAGAGAATTTTCCTGCTGTGTCTTAATGTTTGTAGCATTTTTCTCCTTATGTTCCACAAACTCTTAGAAGAGTATATATTGACAGTAAGCCTAACGAAACATTTATTTCACTTGCACTGACATTTTGTTGAGGGCCAAAAATGTAGGATTATTCTGTTTGCTTAGAGGTAGTTGTACTACCCACAACTATCTTTGTCTGTTCACAACCTTTAGATATAAGGCAGTCTTTGATCTTATAGTGAGATAATACTGTATATAACTTGAAAAGTTTGCGTTCTTTATTGTGCTTCCAAAAAAATGCGTGTCCTTTTTGAAATGCCATCAATGTAATGTTTTAGTGTCTAAGTAGCTTGCTTCTTCCTATTATCTTGAAATTGGGGTCCTTTGATCTGATATGTAAATCTCTAAGTGGTATTCTTAGTATCAAAAGCATGAAGAGCAAAGAAGGGAGGCTTTCTACTGGGGCCTGGGGTGGGCAAGGGAAGAAAAACGGACATGTAGATAACTGTCATATTATCTTCCTGTTGTTACTTAAAAGGATGCAGCTTGTTAACAACGTTCCTTCTTTTTGCAGGGGATGAGTTAACTAAAATGGAGAATGAAGATGAGCAGGGTTGGTGCAAAGGACGTCTGGACAATGGACAAGTTGGTTTATACCCAGCAAACTATGTAGAACCAATCCAGTGACAAAGGACAAAGTTAATACAGAAGTGTTACAAAAGCTCTGTAGGCCTGTACAGTATATATTTAAAGCGAGAGGAAGCTGAATGATGTATAGAGTGTATATATTTTAATGAAAAGGCGAGAGCTTGATACTGAAATCATGGTGATTTAAAGACAAAAGTTTGAACTAATAATCTGACATTGTTTTCACAACTTGTGCACAATGCAAAGGAAAGGGGTTAGATTGAAAAAATAGTATGCTAGGAAAAATACTTTTTAAGCTTTTTCTTCCCACGTGGTCTGTTATTGTGACTCCTAAACATTTTTGCATTTTCTATGCTTGTGCCTCATCCTACCCTAGGTATGCGGCTTACGCTCACTTTTGTTTAATCAGTTATTTTAAGTGACCTTCAGTAACTTGCAACTTGAATTTTAAAGATTATTATAGTTAATTTTCTATTTGTTCTTAGTGATGTCTGAAAGATGCAGTATTTTTTTATTTAAATGCTATGTAGTTAAGCACCTTTTTGTATGCTTGGATTTACCAATTAATACTTAAATTATGACATAGATTTAGTCACCAGCTGACTGAATGAAAACTTTCCATGTTGTAGTAATCTTTCTATGTTGTCAGCATGGCTTGAAGTTGTAAAACAAATACTGTATTTAATAAATATCTGTTACAGAAGGTTATTTGTAGCAGAGATACCTGCAGGTGTCATGGGTTGGGATTCTATTATGAATGTTGTTTACATGGTTTGACACTTAAACTAAGAGTTTTCCATCTAGATCTTAAATGGCACTCAAAAGTAAGATAAATTATGCATAAGCCCCAGAATAGTAGCTATTTCCAGCACATGTGTGCGGGGGTGGGGGGGAGGGTAAATAATGTCCTTTAAACTGTCCTTTAAACTGCTAATGATTTTTGGGTGATTTAAGTCTGTGAAGACTAATTTTTTGAACAGAGAAGACTGTAAAATAGACTAAATGCTTTTTATTAAGAGCCTATCTATGTTGTGTATATGTACATATAATTTGATATTCCGAAATATAAAGAGCATGGCTATTAGTTATCAAGCCTTCTGATGTCAATAAGATTTAGACTGTTTTAAGAGTTTAAATTATAGATATATTTAAATCTGCTTTCCTGCCATATTCATTGCTGTACCATAGACAAAGTATTCTGTGATTAGATTTTTTCAGAAGTACAGTAAATACACTAACATATTCAAAATCAGTATTTGTGGATAAATTCGTGGGTCAAAATATAAACTAGCTTTAGTCCTTACATGGATTATTGTAGCAGAACACTGTAAAATCTACATTTGTTTGCAGTTACAACTCGGCCATCTGTAATCGTGTCAAATAGTATGCATTTGTGACATTTAAAACTGGGTTGTAAAATTACAGCAGATCAGTGTTTAAAAAAAMCCCTAAGTATCAGGTAAGTAGATACGCTATGTTAGGAAGCTACACACTGTAACGAAGCTAACAAATCTATTTTGAGGTAACTATAAAACACTGTTGGTAGTCTTGGACTTTATCGTTTGTTTTTTGAGCTTATAGATCTATTTAGTCATCATTTTCAATGAATCAAAATGTGCAAGCTTAGAAGGTGGATGTATGTATGTGTCTGTCAAGGAAAACTTAYCAAGCTAATTGTTCATCCACAAGATGGTTACTAAAATTGTCAGGAATTACTGGTTTGGGTCTCTGTATTGTAAAATATTTTAGAAAACAATAAAATCTGTTAATCTCTTAAATACACAGAATGCACCTCTTACTGTTTCAATGTACGTGAAAATACTGTTATGAAGCAAATAGCCTGTGCATTTCATTGCAATTCAAGGTGACAAAATATGCACTGTCATATTCCTCTTTATGGCTCTTTTAGACATTAGTGACATTGTGYTGTTAACAAAAAAGGGGAGGTGCAGTGCACAGGGGCTATTGGCAAGGCATTCCAGCAAAATGTTGATGGAAGAAGAGGAGACCGTGTGTTTTATGGGTATGCAAAATCTAATGTGATGCTGCTTTCTGTRGTATAGTCGTCTGATACAGCTTGGATTTTTTTTTATAATATCTGAATCTTTTCTGCCTTTTGTGAGAGTTTTCTTGTTGACTGTTTGTGATGGCTAGCTGAAAGTTTTATCTCATCTTCCCCACCAATACTGCGTCTTTTAATCTAAATAAAGTACTAGTTTTTTATGCTGSATGTCCAGTTTGGTGAAGGCACCATAGAATCCAAGTGGAAGGGACCAAGGGAGTTCTCTAGTCCACTGTCGTATTTAAAGCACAGTCAACTCTGCATTCAGACCAGGTTGCTCAGGCCTTTGAGCTAGTCTGGAAAACTTCCARAGACTGATTTCATAACCTCTCTGTTGAAAATATTACAATGCTTAATAATATTTTTTTCCCCCATTTTATTTGCAGTTAGAACCTGCCTTATTGCAATTTATGACCATTGTGTGTCATTCTGCTGTGCTTGGATGGAGCCTGGCTCTGTCGTTTTGACAGCCTCCTTGTAGGTGCTGGAAGGCTGCTGCTGGGATCCCCAGACTAATCTCTTCTCCAGGCTGAACAAGCCCCAAATCCTTAGCCTCTCCTCACAGAGCAGGTGCTCCATCCCCCTGACATCCCTCCRCTGCACTTGCTTAAGGTTATCAGGATCTCGTACTGAGTGTGGGTGGGGAGGGTGTCCAAAACTGGACAAATTCTTCCATCATACTGAGTAGCAGAAGCTAATGGCAAAATTATCCAACATTTAAAAAATAATAAAGTATTTTTAAGAAGTTATTTGACTGCTAACAAACAAGTATAAAAATAGGMCATTTTAAGTGCTTGAAACTCTTATTATACTTCATTTCAATGAGAACTTTGGGAAACAGACTTGGATTTGGTCAAATGAAAATGACTMGTTTCATCCTCATTTTGAATGGACAGCTGTTTACCTTGCACAGATGAATTCAGTTGAGAATTTTGCTTTAAGAACATGGATCTTATCACATTATCTAGTATACAGAGTTTGAATATACTCATCATAGCCAAATTTAGAATGAGAATGCAAGGCTACCTAGCCCAGCCAGGGGACCTCAAAGCAGGTCCAGTTAGAGCAGGTTGTTCAGGGCTTGTCCAGCTGAGTCTTGAACACCTCCAAGGATGAAGAGTTCTCTGAGCAGCCTGTTTTAGTGGTTCATCACTTTTGCCGTGAGTAATTTTTTTTCCTTATATGTATCAGAWTTTCTCGTGTTTCCTCTTGCGCTTCGCTTGTGCACCTTTAAGAGTCTGGCACCATCTCCTCTAGACTTTTCCATTAGGTAGCTTTAGCCTGCTGGCCACACTCTTGCTAATACAGCCTGRTGTGCTGCGGGATGCCTTTGCTGCAAGGACATGCTGCTGATTCGTGCTGTTCACTCAGATCCCCAGGTCTTTTTCTGCAGAGCTTTTTTTATTGTGTCAACATCCAGCCTGTCCTGTTTAGGTGGAGTAACTCTGTGCGGGTASAAGACGCTGCATTTGCCGTTGGTGTTCATGAGGTTCCTTTCTGCCTGTTTCTCGAGAGTTGAGCTCCCTCCCTGAGCAACGGCCCTCTATAACCTCTCTCATTTGGTATCATCTGCAGGCTTGTCGAGAGTGTGTTCTGTCCCATCATCCAGGTTATAAAGACATTTAATATTGGCCCTAGTATCCATCCCTCAGGATGTCAGTTGGGTTTTGTATGTCTAAGCACAACCCTTTGAGCCTGACAGTTCGGACAATTTTCTATCCAGTCTATTTAGTCACCAGTTTGGCTGTAAGGATACTATGGGAGGCTGTGTCAAAAGCCTTGCTACAGTTAGTTAAAGTACATAATGAAGCCTGTTGAGCAACAGTAGAGAAATTTTCCTTGTAAGCTTATCCTGGGTTTAAGCAGCTATACTTCACTTTCACAGGGTTAAACTTACAAGGTATAAAAGGAGAATACGATGCTCAGAAGGTAATTTCTCCCCATCTTTTCCCTTCTGTTTCCTTTAAAATTCTGAAGGGAAATAGTATGTTTCAAAACTTAGCATATATTTGCTTGTATTGATTGAGCTACCTGAACATTGCTGCAACCTTGAGCATGTTTCAACCTTACAGCATGAAAATACTTGCCATTTGCATAGTATTTCTTGAATGCTTTGAAAACACATAGTGCCTTGTTTTACAAAAGCTGTTGACTTTTTAATCTGGATATTTGCAGTGATCACTTAACAAATTAGGTGGTTTGTCTTTTTTTTTAGTGTAATATTGGTATTTATTTCCAGTAATTGATAACACTGATGCATTCGTCTAGTTAAAATAGAATAGCAAGAGAGTCTCTTCAGGAGAATAACAGGCTATTTTATTAGAGAAGGTGCAGAGGTTAGCAGTTTCTGATGCACAGTCAAAAGTAATACTAAAATTCCTCTTGATTTGTTGCTTCTGAGGCTGAGAGCTTGACAGCAAAATTGTGAACGCATTTTTTCCCAAACTGCTTCTTAATTTACTGGTAAGCTATAATATGAAAATATGTATATTTGCTATAATCATGCAAGATGTCAAAAGCAAAGCTATACCCTCAGTGTAATAAACCAATCCATTGCTATTATCTCTTGTTGAGATGTCTGTGAAGTTGGTCTGATGTACTAAAACTGTTCTCACCATGGCTGAGCTGATTTTTTGTTCTAATATCTTCTTTCTTCCAATTATGTCTTTATTCGTAACACTTGCAAAGCAAAAATTAAGGCAGACTTCATGATTGGGGATAAATAGAAATACTGARGCTTGTAGTGGGAAATGACAGTAGACAAATAAATGAGATGGTTTTGTACTAATCTGATATGATTTGGGTGGTTTTTAAAATAATATTTGTGTTACAAAGAAGAAAAGGGAGAGAATAGAGAATGGTATACTGAAGGTTGGATGTCCAGCAGCAATATCTCCTGTTCTCCTGGAGTTGCATCTGTTTTTACAAATAATTTAAGGTTACATAATCATTTTCTTAATCTTTGTCAACCTTTCTGGTTTGGCAGAAAGTTGTTCATTCACCTCGCAACAACAGGGAGCTTRCTAATTGTGGCTGAAAGCATACCTAGTGGTCAGTTTGAAGAGCTGCAGATTCTGTTCCTGAAATGAGAGAATACAAGATAATCCAGCTTTTAGTGGAATACTTTTACTTCCTCATTTGTTTGAACTAAAACATTAACAGCAATTTCAGAACCTAAGAAGAGTCGTGTGGTAATTACTGCAGYGGACAATACCTTCAGTGTTTGACACCTAGCAGTTTACCTGCGAGTGCTCGGTATGTATCATTATCAGCCTGCTTTACTTGTTTTTTCCTGTTAGAAATTCAGATTCCTGTGTGATACTCTATTAATCCTTTAGCACATAATTTCAAAAATACTTCAGGTGCATCTTGAACCTTCCATTCAGGGGAGAGTACCTACATACATCTGAAAGTTTTACTGAGCACCTGTCCACRTTTCAGAAGGGGTAACCTCTTCTCTAAGAATGACTACAGTAGGTYAGATGAGGTCTGTGCCAGCAGTATGTAGTGGCTGCCTTGGGAAGAGTGTAGGAACAGGAAAACATATATAGTGATACTTCAGCCATATTATTTTTGGCTTTCAACAATCTGTGTCTTTGGTCCTATGAAATAAGACAAATTTAATTCTTTCCTCATAATTTTGAAAATTCAGTTCACTGCTTTGGCAACAACTGAACACCACACTACTGTTCATACAGATCTAAATGAAGTAGTTCAGAAAAGAGAATCTCTGATCAGTTCTGGAAAGAGAACCAGTAATGTTCTTTCTTAGTAGTAGCTAGTTCTGACCTCATTAGAGAGGTTCAGACTGTATTTTTATTTTGCATTTGACTTTGAAATTCCCTTGTTGCTTTATCTGATAAATCAGTACTGTACAAGATCCTTTTGCAGCTGTTTTCCACTTTTGTGATCATAAGTAATTTAACACCGATAAGCTGCCACCTTTCTACTCACCCTTTTTTGTAGATAAATATTCAAATCTACAAGTCCAAGCATGAATCCCCCTGGGGGACACACTGGTAACCTCCCACTTTTTATTACTGTAGTCAGTAACTGATTTATTAAATGATCATTTCCTTGATTTCATGGCAGTTTACTTTGGCTTTTATGAGGGACATTAGCATGAACTTTTTGAAAATCCAAGTTACCTCAGCTAGATCACTTYTCTGCATGACCCATGAAATCTCCAACCCTGTGAGGTAAACAACTGTATCAGTTGTGAAGTACTATGATGATAGATATTTCTAGAACCCCTATGCAAGAAAACACTGAAATTTGATTGCTCTGGCATAGATGAAATGCTATAATGTGGCAAATGTGGGTGGGTTTTGCCATGGGATGCTATTTCCAGCTGTAGCTTTGCAAGTCCCTTGCGTTGCTAATACAAACAGGCTTACCTAAGCACAACTGAGTATTGAGTGTGCAGASGGGTTGTCTGTAAATTGCAGTATAGTAACTTTCTGGTTTTGTACTGGGCCATGTCGTTGAAGTGTAGACCACTTTCAAGAGTGGAAAGCTCCAAGAAACCTCACCTGTTTGAAGTGGTTATGCTTCTTGATGTTATCAGTACAAACAGTGCATTAGTACTAAATAAAAATGTATTATTGATGTGTTGAACTGGTTTCAACTGGTTTTTAATGTAGTTACTAAACTTTGTTTCCATATTGTGGGAGTAGGCATTTGGATGCTTGATCTTTCTGTTCTAGAGAACAGATTTTCTGTATGGATTATTTGTACTGGAATGATACATGTCTGGGATTGTTGTGTCTTTGAGGATGTCATTTGCAGAGGGAGGCTGGCCTAAAATTTCTTGAGCTACAACTGTCATGAAGCAACATACTTTCATTATGCACAATATAGCTGTAAGCAAGGACAAATTTTGAGCAGTGTGACCAAGTTTTCCAAAGGACATCAAGCACAATTCATATGTATCCTCTGGCTCTAAGGCAACCTTTGACACTGGGAGGGTAATGAAGATCTAGCTAGCATGACCTCAGACTGTACCTGTATTCTGTCATTTCTCAGCAGCAATGTGAGGAGAAACCAAACAATGGGAGGCTTGATAATAACTGGAGAACAGCACTAATAGAATTTTACAGAACTAAAAGCTTTGAAGGTTAGGAATGGCAGCAAATATTTTAGAGCTGTGAGACAATAGGTGGCCACTGAACCTGTAATTCCACAACTCCATGCAGATGCAAGTGCCTATCTCTGGTTATCAAATCAGCCAAAGACCTAGAGAACAGACAGTTCTTGAGAGATCATCCTGAACGGTTATCCTTCTTTGTATTCATATGTCCTGGCGGGACTGTTTGGCAAGATCCAGGAGCTTGAGACCTTCATTGCGGCATTTAGAGAGGTGAGAGTAGGAGAAAGCATTGGAAGAGGTTCCTTTGGCTATGCTGCATCAGCTTGCAGAGTAGCTCTGGCACCCAAAAATTGGGTGTTAACAAAGTATGACAGGGACCCATCTGTTTCAGGCCTAGCCTGGGTCTGCAGAGAAGGGAGTATTAGCACAGAATCGTTCAGGGAGGAAGGGCCTCAAGACATCTACTGAAAGTGGAGCCAACACTGAACTAGAAGCAGGTTGCTGAGGGCTTTGTCTGGTTGGGTCCTGAAAACCTCCGAGGACAGAGATTTCAGTTGCTCTGGAAAAACTGTTCCAATGTTTGATTCTCCTCATCATGAAATCTTTCCTTCATATCAAATTGGAACTGTATTCTGGGTTGTTAGTAACAGTAAGAGCCCTTGGGTTTTGATTTGTGAAACAGGGAACACCCAGTGTCATACTCTGGCATGCTGGCAATTAATTGCTCTGCATTTGCACCTGATTAGAGGGCTCGTAATAGAGCCTGTCTAGGGAATGCTGTACTTGCCAGGCATTTGTTTCTGAGGGTACACATTTAGCAGTCTTCCTCCATGCATATGTTTGTCAGACCAGCTGGCATGGAAGCAATTTTTAAATGGTTCTGTGTGCACTTGGAATAGAAATCCGTGTATTTTGGACATTCTTGGAAACCATTAGCAAGACATGACATTACTACACTGAGGCGTAACTGGCAAAGCAGGAGGTGTGGTCCACTTTCCCACCACTTCTGTTATTCTTTCTCCGTGCCTTCCCTCTTTCTGCAATCCACTCAAACCACAAACTTGCTGAAGAACAAGAGGCCCACCTCTATTCCCTGGAAACATTCATCACCTTTCAGGGCTTATTCTGATAGTTTCCATTATTTAGAATCTAGTTTGCTTCTCCCCTGGGACTGGGCAAGGTCACCATTAGGGGGAGAATAGAATATGGAGGCTATTTCCAAAATATTTTGAATAAATCGGCATTCTTTCTCGTGGACAAGGAAAATGGCAGCACAACATGCTGTGGATAATGGGACCAGGGAAGGAATCTGTGCTCCCTGGACAGTTTTTTGTGAAGATGAAAATTCGCTGAGGATTGAGGGTATAAGCAATGTCAGACCAGGGGAGTCAGTCTTGCTCACAGTGCTGGTCTGCTACTGGGTCTGGGTAAGGACCTGCATTGCACATAATGGCTGCTCACCAAAGTAGAGGATACTCCAGTGCCCAATCTACAGGCACCCTTGAAGGTAAGGGTTGGTGTTTTTTTTTTTATTTACTCAATGTGCAGATCAGCCAGTGAATTACAAGCACTGCCTTTTCCCTGATGGCGATGGATCAGCCCATGCCTGCCTTCTACCGTTACCTCCATTCGCTCTGTTACCTTTCTGCTGCAACCTAGGGGCTGCTCTAAGATTGCCTCCAAGACCTGCTTACCTCCCTCTGGTTCATAAGCATGTGCTAAATGCTTTTCTTCTATCTTGTCTAGAACTCACCTCCTAGCTATCAGCTGAGCTTGCAATCTGCAACAGGAATCTGTCTAGCGTGCACATCCACATAGTTGAATTGTATRGCCTTAGGATAGAGGCGCTGTGTGAGACCAGGTGGGGACAGTGCAGTGTGTTTCCGAACGCTATCGAGGGCTGATACACTTCTTACTTCCTGGATGGAGACTTGTGAGCTGTGTGTGTAAGGTGGCTCTGAACAGCCAGCAGCTTTTTGACAYCCCAACTCAGGGGCAGAGAGGTACCACCTCCTGAAATAGCAGGCCAGCAAAAGACAGAAGAACTAGTCCCCCTGTAGTGTTACTGGCCCGTGCTTCCCAAAGATATACTTTGGGTCTCCTGGGTTGCTGCAGTGGCAGGAGCTAGGTGCCTTTGTGCCATTGCCTGGGGAGGCAGCAGTGCAGCTGGGRAAAGTATGGGACGATAAGTAAGATCACCCTTTTCTAGGATCGTGCCAGACAGATTCATCTTCAGGATGACCTTGTTTTTCTGTTAGTTGTTCCAATTAACTGGCAAGATTGTACCCCTCCTGCTTTTTTTAACAGTACTTACAAAGCTGATGTAATGGACTCTTTTTCCTTTGTGGAAATTTCTTGGCAACTCTTTCTCCCTGTGAGGCCAGCGGCTGTAGGCCAGGATGGCAATCCTCATGCAGTCAGACGGGATTTGGCAAGTATCTCTGGAGTGGAGTGCGCTGTAGGGAGCACCTATGACTACACGAGCAACATCTTCTTGAAGTGTAAGCTTCACTTTGTCACGGGAGGTGTCTTGCTAGGCATTTTTGATCCCAAGTGATTGTGAAGGGAGGTGGTTATATTTGTTGGCATGGAATAGGCAACAACTTGCACTTCTACAGGCTCAGATGTTTTAAGTCTAGTCCCAATGTTACTTGGCTGTATGCATACAGGTGGATTTTTGGAGTGCCATCCTATACTTTGATTAGGCCCCCTACCTGTGATAGTGCCAGACTGAGCAAAGTTAATCTGGAGTAAAGAGCTTGCAGGCCTGCTGCCAGCAAACGTCCACACTCTGAAGAGTAAAATGTTCATGCATTCAGCTGCCTGTCAAGATAACTAGTGACTGACTGCTAGGGATCAGCAAGGCACTGCAGGGCCAGGGCGTGCCTCTGAGCCGCAAGTGCCGAGGGCCCGGTGCGGGGACGGCACGCAGCATGCRCTCCAGCAGAAATCCCTGACCCAGCGCTCAAGACTCTGCTCACCGTGTGCCTGCCTCATGCAGTGCGGCCAGAACTGAGGCAGTAATGGGTCTCATCACCCTGAACCACTTCCCCACCAACTGGTAAGAACTGGGGGTTGTTAGCTTCTACGGGAGACAGTGAACCTCTTGTACTTGAGGCACGGAAGGTGACGTGGGTTTGAGGCTGAGGGGCTGAAAGTAGTTTTTCATGCAAAGCCTTGAACTTGGCTATTTAGATAGCGAGATAACTCAATCTATGTTTTTAACAAAAGGTTAGAGCAATCAATCTCTGGAGGTCCCTTCCAACCGAGACTTTTCTGAAAGAAAATGATAGAATTATAGAAATTTTGTCTAAACTCTTTTTTCCATATATGGATAACTATGCAGTCTTACCTGTCTATGTCAGAAGAGTAAGRGAGAAGGGGATACAGCCTTGTGAGCCTTGATGGTCTCTGAAGAGATAAGCTAAGATGCCAAGCAAGCTCTGAAGATCCTACCATGGATCATCTTACGGCAGCTGAGCTGAGTTCTGTAGAGCCACAAAGTTGTCTGTGCTGTTTTGTGAGGGCCACCCTTAAGGACTTGGTACTTTTAGTTCAGTGCTGGCCATGAGGGACCTGGAGTGGCTCCTGCAGGACCTCTGCAGCATCCTGGCCAGTGTTCCAGCAGAAGGGTTCATTAGTCCRGCATGTCTGCCTTTGCTGAGCTTCACGCCCCAAGTGATAATCCTCYTGTAAGGTGGAGTGGGAGGGAGAGGTGACAGAAGCTCTCTGCAYGCAACCACATTCAGCGCAGCGTGGTTCAGGCACTCAAGGTTTTTGAAGTAGGGATACCAGTATGTTACACAGTTCCTGATTGTATTTCTATTATTCTGTTTCCTGTTCTGAGAGGCTTTATGATTTCAGATTTATGATCTGACCATGCTGCTTTTGAAAGCAATTAAAACCTGTTGTCTTTTTGTTCTGCTGGTTTTGCACTGACTCATTTGTCCCCAGCTGTGTACTTTAATGCTAGTGAAGAGAGGGAACAGTGGTTTTAACCAAAATTTTTACAGAGCGCTTGCAACCTACTTGTTGAGTCCAAGAGCAGAAACAGGTCTATTCACAGGCGTAACAATGTGCTTTATCACCTCTCTTGAGGGGAACACCGCGGCTTCACTTTTTCCGCTCCCAAGGAACCGAGCAGGTGCTGGTGTTCTTCCGCGAATTTTTTTTTTTTTYCCCGGGCCCCGGGCCCCCCACTGCCGCCTCGGGCCGCCAGGAAGCGAGGCCGGCGTGGTGCGCCCTCCCCTCCACCTCCCGCGCCCGAGCCCTCTCACGGCCAAACACCCACCGCCCCACGCCGCCCGCCTCGCACCCCGCCCCCGCCTCCCCCCCGCGACGGCTGGAGTGCCCAACGGCAGGCGCTGACGCAGCGCAGCCGCTCGTCTCCAGGGCAACCGGGCGGCGGCGGGCGGGGGAGCGTCGTCCCCTCGCGCCACGCCGGCGGCCGCAGGCCGCGCCCCGCCGGGCTGAGGGCGCGCGCGCTGCGTGGCCGCCTCCCGGGCGGGGCGGGGCGGGGTGGAGCGTCCCGCGGCGGCGTGGGGCGTCCCGGCGGTGCGAGCGGGCGGCGGCGGCGGCGGCTCTTCTTCGTAGCCCTCCCGCCTCGCCCCCACCTGCCGCCCGGCGCCATGTGCGAGCCCAGYAAGCAGGACATTGCCGCCATCTTCAAGCGGCTCCGCTCCGTCCCCACCAACAAGGTAAGGGCGCCGGGCCGGGGCCGGTGGGGGGAGGCAACGGCCGCGCTCCACCGTTGTGACACGTCGCACTGCCGGTGGGGCGGGGAGAGGGGAGTGCCCGCGGCCCGCCACGCCCCGCCGAGCCCCCGGCGCCCCGGCCCGGCTGCCCGCTGCCGGGGGGCCCCGGTGAGAGGAGGGAAGGGACGGGCAGGTCCCCGTCGTCGTCGTCGTCGTCCCCGTCCCCGRCGGGCAGCGGCACCCGGGGGCGGCCGTCCCGGAAGCGGGGGGAGGCCGCCTCGCCGTCGGCTGGGCAGCTCTGCCGGCCCTCCGGCCGGCCCGGCGGGCGACCCGCGGGCGGGGTCCGCTGGGCGTTCAGGGTTAAGCACTTAGCTRGGGAAGTGCAGCTCCTCCCGGGTACCAGGGGTCTAAGGATGGCTGGAAGGAGGGTCAGCTCAGCCAAAACTAAAAAGCGAGTTCCAAAACAGTGACAACGTAGAGTGTTGAATGTGTTTTTCTTTTTTTTTTTTCTTTTTTTTTTTTTACATCGAAGCAAAGCCCATTGTGGCACAGCAGCCACTTCTGTGGCGATAAAAGTTTGATGTTTTCTTACCACTTTGGTCTCGTCCAGTGGCAACTTCAATTTTTCAGTGTTGGAAAGCCCTGTTGTTTTTTTAGTATCCATTACGTAGGAAGGTATGCGGTGGCTAGCAGTGAACTGGGAAAGGTGCCTCAGACTGCACGGTGACATGGCAGAAGCATTGGGCGGCAGAACTACTGTCCGTGGTTATGTGCTCCTGTGCTGCTTTTTAATCTGCTCCGTTGTATTGGCATTATGTTATATGCTGCGAATGTATCTGAAAAATACGCTGGGAAATTTTGGATTAGCATTATGAAGAAACACCTTGGTTTTGTTTTCTGGGAATATGAGTCTGGAGGTCTATCTTTGGTCCAAAACTGACTTCCACACTTTGAACACAAATCATTAAGACTGTACAGGCAATGGACAGGCATCTGGTTTCTCAGAAAGCAGAGCTCAAAGATGAACACTTGCCGATTAGTTTTTAGCACAAGCATTCCTAAAACTTGCCTTTGCAATGGGGTAGAAAGTTCATTAAGGAGAGGACCTAGTCCCAACAGGGAGAGTCAGAGAGAAGATCTTTTACAGGCTCCTGAAATTCACTGGCACTCTGTCTGAGAGGTTGAGTAGTTCTGTAATGCTGTTGTGATGCTTTTTCTGTATTGGGATCACAAGAGAATCAGAAGGTACTGCCCATAGCTGGTGAGGGTGGAAAGCTTGAGGATGGAGTGCCTCGAACAGTTCTGAACTCGTTACTGTGCTAGACTTAGTAAGGTGGTTGTGGTACCTGTGGTTGCTCAAGCATATCTGTCTCTCCTTGCAGTCATGTGGGGTGCTACATAGAAATKTAGTGCCAGTGTTGACAAAGCGATACTGGCACGGTGTCTGCCATTCAGATTGGGTCAGTTTGAAGGAGGTAGCTCAGGTGCAGAGAACTCAAATTAGTGCTGCAGTGAAGCCCGGGCTTCTTGACCTGTAAAGACAGAGAGGAAGGAGAGTGGGAAACGTCAGCAGCTTAGATCTCGCAACTCTCCCATGCCCGTGTTATCTGACCAGTCTTCTTAAGTAAAAGCTGTTGCTGCCGTTAGTTTATCCTCTTGTGTTTGATTACATCTTGTTTTGTTTCCTTTCTCTTGTGTTCTTCTTATGCAGTCTGCCCCTTTTATTTGTAGGGCTTTTCTGCTGGGAAGGGCAGACATGCGAAAGTGCAAATATTGTAAAGGTTCTGCATTAAAAGCTTAGTAATATGCTTTAGCTGTGTTGTTTATGTATATAGTTTGGGAAGAACTCGTATCTCTTCTGTGCAGCATCTGGGCTTACYGACTGCCTACTATAAGCAGGCATGTACACTGTGCTAGGTGCTCTGCAGTAGTTCTTAGTGCACATGAGCTTAGGAAAATAATTCTCATTTAAATAAATATGCAGTTTAATTTGTGGATTATAGTGTGTTTAAACTGATATTTGAATTATTGTCTTGAAATTAATATATGTGTAATTTGATCTTAGGTTCCTTTACTTTGTGTAGCACGAGAAACAGCTTTTTTTTTGAGTTCTTGGTGTGTCTTTGGGTATTRCATAATACAGAGCTGTCTGACGACACTTAACAAACATGTTACAATTATTAAATAGGATGTATTTTGTACATATAAAAATGCTCATAGTCCCTAAGCTACCTCGTATTGTTAACTTAAATGTTTGTAAAGCTCACCTGTTTTGAAGACTTGCACCCTGACGCTGTGCTGTACAGTCTCTTTTAATCTGGCATAAATCTATTCCTCTGAAAGTGGTGGTTTTTCRTTCCTTCCTCTCTGGTTCTTTTCTTTCGTTGATGATAGTATTCATGTCTCTGCTTGGAGACCCAGGTCAAGGATCTGAACTGGCTGAAAACTAAGTATGCGTGTTGTGGTGGTGGTTTATCAGTTGTTCAGTTTTGTTATTACAGTGTGTATTGTAGGTGTGGTGTGTGTTGGAAGCTGGGGGGATTTTTTTGCCCCAGAGTGTAGTATATCATGTCTCACTTAAGCCATTTTAAGACCGTGACACTTCCAAAATGGGCAGTCCTGTCTTCTTCCTGTGGCAAACCCTCCTCTTCCCTCCCTTATATTGGCATTACTGGTCATGTGGCTGTGATGTGAGTTGGACCTACCTTTGCTCCGAGTCAAAGCAGTGCAGCGCTGGTTTCCAGTGGGATCAACAAGCGTGGTTATTATTGCTGATGCAAGAGAAGAAGGAAAGTGTATCTGGAAGTGGTGGCTGATAACTAAGAGAGTAGCTGCTTGGATTTGGATCACYCTTGAGCTGAGTTTCAGCTGGTTTAGTGTTGATGCAGCTGTGTGGTAGCCTCGCACGCTAGGAACGGCAAGCACAAGGAGATGCGGAGATGCTACCCTGGCAATAGCCCTGCTGCATGGGAGGCTGAAAGTGTCTGTGTAACCGTGACCGCAGGGATAAGCTTGCTGAACCTGCTCACCTCTTCTGAAGTGCCAAAACTAACATTTCTATAGGCTGTATATTACTACATTTCCATATCCAATAGCAATGTATATTATGTATTTATTTATTAACATAGGTATCTTGTGCAAGGTGGATGTTGTATGATGTAATGACTGCTTGCTGTGGATTATACCCGAGTCTGTGTGTTTGCTCTGGTACAAACATCTCGATTAGGGCTTTTGATCTTTTTTTTCAAAGTGACTGTTACTGAATCTAGGCTGTCCTGAAAAGCTTTAACACAAAATAAGCAGAAGGAATGCAAGTGTATTTTAAAAACAATAGGTTATTTAAGCATATCCTTCAAATTGATTTTTATAATGATTTTGATATCTTAGTTGTGCCTAAATCAGTATAGAAAATACACTTTTTCTGCTTTTGATATGGAAATGATTTCATAGGGTGGCTCTGAAATTGGTTTTAATTTGTGGTTTTGGGTTTTTTTTTCAATTCTTGTTAAAATTTATGTGGTGGGAAGCACTTTAAAAACAGAAAACTAAGCAAAATGAGTCTAAATGTTAATGAAACATGCTTCTGTTTCTGTTGCATAACATGATGGAAATGGCAGTTCTTACATTACTTTCAGAAGAAAATTAGATGTTCCTACTTGCATCACAATCCTAAAAGCTACAGTTTTTATGCATATGAATAATTTTCACAGGTGTCCTGTAAATAGTTGATAGAGAGTCCTGCATGAGTGAAGATACTGAGCTATACTGCTTTGTGGCCGTTAGCTTCCGAGGTGATGCAATTGACTTTTAAGATGTTGAAATTAAGAAGTGCTTATAATTGTACGGGGGAGGGGAGGAGGATCTTTAGGGATGTTTATAACTGAACATTTTAAACATGGGTTTTTTTTTTTACCACCGACTGATACTCAAGGTTCTTGTTTCCCATTTGTGCTCAAGAAAATTACAACTGTAAGTCTGCTTTGCTCTCCTCTATTAGAAGGAAGACCAGGGCTGTTCTGTTCATTTTGGTTTCAAGCAGAATCTTCTCCTGTTTTGTTGTCCCYGTCCTCCTTTTGGCCTTGTAAGAAAAAGCCTGAAAATAGCCAATTTAAAATGAAGACGAGGCTCATGTTGTCTTTTAAGGAACTACTTTGAAGAATGGAGAGAATTGGGAAAAAGATAACGAGTTCTGACTGTTAAGACTATGTGTTTTCTTAGAATATGGCATACATGAAGAGTAACTCATTCTTCTTTTTCCCTAACTCCCTRTATATCATTCTTCCATTTGTACTTGTTTCAGGGCCTCCCTCTAACCCCTCCTTTTGTCACTCATTCTGCMTAGCTTTTATCTTATTTCTTCTTTCTGCTGTATGTCACTGAATGACCCCATTTCCACATACAATAGTGGGATARATAAATGACAACATTTATTAATGTTAAGTCTCTGTTGAGGGAGAAAAAGGGGACTCATGCAGAAACGGTGACCTCCATGCTTTCTGTTTGTGTTACCAGTCATTAGCCTAACTGAAGCTCAGACTTAAAATGTTCTTATGTYGGAAGGGCTAATGCTGCATCTGCTGGTGAACTTTGCTTGTGCCTGRTAAACTTGGACTGTACAAGTTTAAATAGACGCACACTAAAACGAGGAGTTTAGCCTCAAACTGCGTCTGGGCGTGTAATTGAAATTAATTTGGGTGGATGATAGGTGAGCTGACTTGAGCACAAACTCRGGGCTTTTTTGACTGGGTATGTACAAAAAATAGAGACAAAAATGTCTATTTAGTTGTATGAATGGAGTTTCTAGCAAGGAGACTTCTTAGCCTTCCCCCCCCCCCAGCCTGACTGACAAGTTGGTGCTGGAAGCATTGTGGGCTGCTTCTGGCCTGCTTGTAGGGTGTTCCATATGTCCCCAGCTGACTTGGAATAAACTTCTTTTTTTTTTTCTTTCTGCATATAGCTAGAACTTCCCTTGCTATCTGAGGATGCATTAGATTTATTGGAGGATGTTAAAGGATAAAGTTGCAGACTGGAACTCCATCGATTTGTGTGTAAAAGCTTGTCTCTCAGTGGAGTTATTTCTTGATAGATGCCAGTGACTGTACCTATAGATGGATGCGTTTACTGTAGAAGTACTTCTTTGCAGCCTTTATAAATACCACTGAAAAAGCATTGATCAGATAATGAAGTGCTTTCATACAGGAATAGATGTGTGCATATAGCTTTAACTRGAAAGAGCTGTTTCTGTTTAAATTTGTGTTCTTCCTTGCATTTGAAAATTTATTCGTATCAGGTAAATTTTTTGTTCTTGCTTTTCTTGGCTAAAGAAGTACAAAATTCAGAATAACTGAAACAGGACTTGAAAGTTGTGGTCTGCAGACCTGCACAGTATATGAGGTGTAGACACAGACCCCTCTTGTAGTTTTGGCTGAATGCTAGGAGTCTAACGTGGTGGCAGAGGGTGAGAAATTCTTGGTTTTGTCTATGCAGTAATTGTGGGCATATTTGCCTTTTTTACTGGTCTATGTTATGGACAGTTAAAAGGGTGATAGAGCAATACATCATACGGATAGTCAGGTCTGGCAGAGAGTGCTCGGCGAGGCAGTACACAGCGTGGACGCTTTCTTCACACAGCTGGATTTCAGAGGCTTGCTCTAAGGGTCGAGGGTTCTATATGGGGAAGTAGAAAACGGGGTCATTAGTGCTGCTGACAGCTGCAGTCGCATGTACATTCTGAGGAAACGGTAGACTCAGTAGTACGTCACGAAGCGAGCCTGCCCTTGGGAAAATATTTCTTAAACGCTTTCGTATTTCAGTAGTGCTGGAAGTACYGTGTTAAATGTGTGTTTGAACCAGATTGATGTGGGTTCTCTGACCCACGGTTTCTCAACCTGTGGTCCGTSTGTACACTGGTTATAGTCAGAAACCGGGAAGGCGTGTAGTCCTGTCTAGTTAGGGCAAAGACACACAAGTGTGGGCAGATTGCATAACTCCTCTTTATATTTATAAAATTAGGATAATATGAAGTTGTCATGTCAACAGATGCTGTAAGGATGAGTTAATTAAGTTTGATCAATATAAGGGCATTAGCATGACCTATAATACAACTGTAAGGCATGGTTATGCTCAAGTCCTGTTACTGATCTTTATTTTCTTTAAGGTATGTTTTGACTGCGGAGCGAAGAACCCTAGCTGGGCAAGCATAACATATGGAGTTTTTCTCTGTATTGATTGTTCAGGGACCCATCGATCACTTGGTGTTCATTTGAGTTTCATTCGGTAAGTAGTTTGTATATTTTTATAGTAAAAATTACATCTTTTAAAGTATTTGTTTGTTTGTTCAGATACCTGCTCAGAGAGGAAAACCCATTCTTCCCTCAACTACTGATTCAGACCTTTTTAATGTTTGTATTGGCCTTGATGTATCTGACAGATGCTTGGGAATTAGGTAAATGGGTAGGGTTCAGTGGAATTTATACCATGCACCCTTTCCTGTTACCTGCTTGTTGTGTTAGTAGTGCACATTTGTTGGCAGATTTGTTTCTGCATTGAAGATGGTGAAAATGAAGAACGGAGTAAGCATGTTAAAAGAGATTTGTCATTGCTCCAAATCAAGGCTGAGGCAAATACTAGTTTATCGTCTTCAACAGCGTTACGGTGTATTGCCCATAAAGATAATCTGACCCCCTAGCAAGCTTCAGAGAGCTAAAYAGCATTTTGCCAGCTTTGCTTTCCTGAAGTGGTTTGTTATGGTGTCACCTGAGTGCTAGTACTGCAGTAGTGTAAAGGGCTACCCTCTTTGGCAACGGTTTAGCTCAGTCAATCAGTTGGTGCAGTAAATCAGCACCCTGAGGTTGTCACATTTCAGGTGAGTATCCTAACTGATGGCCTGTGGGCCTTTTTGGCTTAATAAATAATTATATACTTGAAATGGAAGGTTCTGCTTGAAGTGAGTRAGAACAATGCATTCAAGAATAGATTGCAGATAAAAGCAGCCGTTTTCCATCAACTAAAATCCATATTCTTCCTCTGCTGCCTTTTCGCTGTATACAAAAGCGTTACAAGAGGCCTCTCAAGAATCCATTCCTAGTGATCACAGTATTAATTCTCTCTCCTCATACTCACTGGGCCCCGAATTTTTGTTGTGATATGACATTCGAATTTTCACTTTGTCCATTACATGTGATTGTCACCTGCTGTTGACAGAGTTCAAAATGTGGTTCCTGAAAATGTGTCCTATTGGTGCTTTTTAAAAGGGAAAACCTGTCAGGCAGTGGGTGCGTTTTTTTCAAACTTTTACAGTTTGAAAAACTGTGGCAGTTCTATATGACTTTATTAATTTGTTTTGCACATTATGTATTGTTGCGGGTGTTTTTTTTTCTCTATAGATGCATGTTTTTCACTTTAGAAAAAAAAAGGGGGGGAGAGAAACACTTTACAAAAAAAAAGGTAGAGAGATTTTAAATGGCTTTGGAGATAACATTAAAAATGTTTCCTTCTGTTTAGGTCTACAGAACTGGATTCCAATTGGTCTTGGTTTCAGCTGAGATGCATGCAAATTGGAGGAAATGCAAATGCTGTAGGTACTCCTGAGTATTTGCTTTGCACATTGAAGCTTGTTAGGTTTGGAAGCTACTGTCTGTCCTTATTGGCTCACATCTTGGGATAGTTTTATTTTTCCAGTTAATTTATCTTTTTTTTTTTTTTTTTCTTGTTTGTAAGAGTTCCTTTGAATGCTGATCTCATCCTCCATACTTCTTGCAACTTTTCCGTCTTGGTGTAATCTGCAAATATTTTATTTTTTCTTAGAAGTCATTAATAAAAATCACTGAAAGGTCAGATCAGATTCCTTGTCCATAAATGTCTAGTTTAACAGTGAAACATTGACAGCTCCTGAATGATGTCTTTCCAACAGCTTGTAAACCTAGCTTACAGGCATTTTCCTGTGATCATATATCCTTACATGGTTTATGAAAATATCATTCCAAAAATCATGTCACTGTCAAAAGTCACGCTGAAGTCAAGATCTGACTTATACCTGAGGTACAACTGAAGTCAAGATAAGACACKCTACACTGTCAGAGAGGAAATAGCAGTGTTTTGGTTTTGGCCAATTCATATGGGCTGTTACTTTCAGCTTGATTTTTTATGTACTTACAAATCAGTTTGTTACACAGTGTTTTTGTAAACTGAAGTTATGTTGGCTGCTGTATTGTATGCAATCTCCTTTTTAAAAGAGGATGTTTTCCTTTGAAAGATCTTTTGGAATCTTGCCTGTTTTCCCATGTTTTTTCAAAGACTGACCAGCARTAACTGAGATTGCTTCCCGAAGTTGACCCACCCAGTGAGGAAACATGCAACTTCCCTAAGCAATTCCCTAATTTTCTTCTAATTCCATGAATACTTACCCCTTATCTTTATTCGTGCTTTGTCCTTAACGTTGCTTCTTTAAGAAACTTCACCCAAACTTGCTTTCCATAACAATAACAACTTGTTTTTTCTTAACAATTTTGAGCTTGCTGAATCTGCTTTCCTTAAGTCTAACACTTTCATATTCTGCTTTTTTTTTTGCTTTTTTTTTTGCTTTCTATTCCCATTCAAAGAATGATGAATTCAGGATCATTATTATTTATCTTCCACTTCYGCATTTTCCAATCAAACCTTTTTCTTTGAATTAGGCATTCAGCAGGTCACTATCTCTGGCTTACAGATCTAAGCAGTTGCATGCCTTCTTGAGAAATAAAGTGATGTCTTCTCCTTCTTTTTCTTCTGCCTATCCTTTCTAAGTTACACCTTTGTGTATTAATACTGCTGTTAAATGAATTTACTCATCAAGTTTCTGTTATCCCACTTAGTACGTAAAAATCACAGTATTGGCTAATCAGAAGAGGGAGATTTTGCGTGAAAACTATTTTCATTTTTAGCAAAAGGTAGTCAGAAGGAAGAGACGGCAAAGTTTGAAAAGTACTTCAGTTGATCTAGAAAGCATGTTACCGGAAGTTTAACGATAAACCTTTACTATTTAATTTTATGACTTTTTGTCTTTCTGCTTGGTTGTCACTGTTTTCTATCATACATTGTACCAAGAGTTCTAATATACCTACACCCACCCCTCAAATACCTCAAATTCACAATAACTTGTTTTGGATTACCTAGGAAGATTAATACCTGAAACTTTAAAGACAAGTTTAATAAACTATCTGCACATTTAAATAATAAAATTAATATCTTTCCTTTAATTGCGTTAAAAAAATAATTCCCTTTTGTTCCAATTAAATGCCAAATTCTGTTTTTACTAACTACTGTTTAGAAGCACTATCAGGTTAACATTAATCATTTGTATTCTATAATGGCCTGGTGATGCTGAATCTTGGATAAAAGCAGTCTTGAGCTTCGTAGCTATGTATCAGATTGCTAGAAAATCTGAAGTGTTCTTAGTCCGTTTTGTTTTCAGAATAAATCTCTATGATGATTGGAATTAGAGTTTACAAAAAAAACCCCCTCTGAATATCAAGTTGATAGGTGTATATATTTAAATGCCAAAATACACAATAGTTTTGGCACCTGTGATGTTTACGACTGTTTCTGTTGTAATCACAGAAGTTGACTGGCATTATCTCCCTCTTGCATGGTTGTTGCTTAATTTTTATACRAAGTCTGGTACTTGTGTACTAGATTTATGCTTTGCAGTTGCAGCATATGAGGTCATAACCTTAGGTTATCTAGATTTGCTGATCCTATCAGAAACTTGTTTATTGTRTCTTACTGTAATAGTCTGACGTGCTCTTCTGTGCAAGAACGTATGACAGGATTTGCTAGTCAATTCTAGGTACTGAAAAAATGCCCAGCTTTTCCACATCTTCATTTTTCAAACAACTTTTTTTTTTTTCTTTTTTTCTCTTTTTTCTCCCCATTGTGGAACTCTGATAAAAGTGTATTGATTGGCTTTTGGTTTAGGATCCTAAATATGAACAAAATTTTTCATTGATACTTTCATATAAATACACAAGCATATAAATATATAGGTACATTCATATATATGTGCATACATATACTTTTCTTTTGAAGGAAGACCATTTTTATACAGTCGTTTTGGTGCTATTGAACATACATTGTTCTCTCTAGCATGCTAGAGGTGAAGCCAACCAATGACTTTTAGACTATCAGGAATGTCCTTTGAAGCACAGGTGTTGGCAATCAATTACTTCTTCCTTTCTACAGTTAGGTTCAGAACTGTGATTCTTTGTATATGAATGGAAGCTTGTATTTGTATATGCTTTTAAAATATCCCACTAATGTATTTGGTTTTTCTGCTGTTTCATTTATATGTGGAGGGGTTGCCAGAATGGAGTTTTCTTTTTCTTTTTATTTTGGAGATCTGCATAGACTTAATAATTTAAAAGATTAAATTTAGATAGGGGAGCAGAGTATTTTGCTGCATTGCAATATATTTTTATGTTAAACGCCATAAGGTTTTAAACCTGTTTCTCATAGCATTTTCTGTTTTCTGCTTCATAGTCTGCTTTTTTCCATCAACATGGATGCACAACAAACGATACCAATGCAAAGTATAACAGTCGTGGTGCTCAGCTTTACAAGGAAAAGATTAAATCTCTTGCAACGCAAGCAACAAGAAAGCATGGTACTGATGTGAGTAGTGTGTGTCCTATGTCATTTACATTTCTGAAAAACTTTCTCTTCTTTCCCTCTACAGCATTTTAAGTTTCTAATTAGTAATGCAAAAGATTATCTGTCTTTGGGAGGTACTGAATAGGTACTTGCAGTGAATAGGCAAGCTGGGGTGTAAACTATTTGCAGCTTATCTTTTTTTGTTTGGAAAAAGAATATTGAGATACAACTCAACCTGATATTTCAGGATCACTTCTGGGTTACTCTAAACATTAATTGTAACATTTGCAGTAACTTACAGGAGTTCCAGGCAGAAACTTTAGTTATTCTTCAAAATGGAAACTTCTTTGTTTTGCAGGTGTGTTCCGAAGTTATATTAGTGGTATTGCATAAAAAAATGTCAGCACTTCTCCTTGAACTGTATAGTGGTTTTATTTTTGCTTTTCTGGAACTGAATTATTATTGAGAAGTACAGCATGGAAAATGTAAAAGTGCTAATAGAATTRACTACAAAATATTTGTGATTTAAGTGGGATTTGATTTGAACAGGTACATGTGCTTTTTGCCTTTTTCCTACAAAAATAATTTTTGAAAAATTAGCAAGTTATATATGTCCTGAACTTGCTGTTCTCCATTAAAAAATGGTGAAACAGTTCATGCATGCTATGAAAACCTTAAGTTAGGTTGCTAACAGGAAGAAGTTACTAGCAAAGTATGCAGAATTAGTTTGCTGAGGTGTTAAATAAATTTGACAACAGTTCTGCATACACAGRAAGCATGTTTTGACAGTTTAATTCAGTGTGTTAAAGTCTGTGACTGATTCATTTGAAGCTGATCAGATGAGTGGGAATTAAAAGAAAAGCAAGAAAGCTTTTTTTTTTCCTAATCTATGCATCAAATAGCATGAAATTTAATGGATTATAATAATTCTGTATTATAAATGTTATAGACGATATAGTTCACACCACTAACTTCAGAGAATATTTCTTTTGACTTACTAAACAGCTTTAGATGTAAAAYGTGTTCAAGTAAATATAATATACCATGTGCATTTTTGACGGTAAGTTCCCCAAATGACACTTGGAAGAATTGTGATTATCTTGTTTCAATTATARATTCCATCCAATTGTTTGATATTAATTATCTATTTCTTATGTAAAAATTTTAGTAAATATATTTTTTAATTATGTACTGCAAGCTTAAGTGATTTTGTGCTATCTAAATTGCTGAAGTAAATTATTCAGATAATTAGATTTGTAGCAACCATCCCTTCCTCTGTTAAATTTTTAAAAATTTCTTCTCTATCTTACTGGTTCAGTTGATTGTTGAATGATGAGGTAAGCTTGTTGCACATTCAGTAACCTTTTTGACAGGTGGTTATTTTTGATCACGTACCTTTTGCATATAGTAGGAAGAACGATAAGAAATGATTTGCCTGTGAGTAATCTTGGAGCGCAGATCACCGGTTACGGTCCTGGCCTGCTCGATGCTAAGAATGACCTGCGGCACTGTGGGCCCTCCAGCCCGCCCCGAGATCAGGCATAGCTCAGAAATGTTAGCGTCTTCAAAAACTCTGCTTTAACTGTAGCAGAGGTTTTGAGACTCTCAGACTAGCTGGCAAAATTTGTCAGAGTACCAGACCACACCGGTACAATTCCGAAAACTCTTTCCAATGGTTGCTAGTGTTATGTTTTCAGGTTTTTTTGCTTTGGGCAAAATAACAATATTAGAGAGAAAATACCTTATGTGAGGATATGAAAAAACTTACTTATTGTAAAGCTCTAGTGATGCTGAATATTGACAGTATGGCTACAGCAGAGCTTATACTGAGCATTTTGTTAAGAAGGAAACGGGTAATGTGAAGGAACATATCAAAGATGTATGAAATAAAGAAGAAAAAGGAATGTCACATATTGAAGCTCGAATAAATTTGTAAGGAAAAATTATGTACCAGGAAAAACAAAATCAATAAAATTTTAACCTGGAAAAACAAAAGAGTAGTTTTAAGATTAGTGCATTTGAAAGAAACATGTTCATGCAATTGTCCTGTAAAATTCTCTCTCTCTCTCTTTTAATTCTAGCTGTGGACAGATGGATGTGGAATGCCACCTGTGTCACCTCAAAACAAAGAGGAAGACTTTTTTGCGTCCCATGTTTCTCCCAAGGTATAGATTACCTGTATTTAATTCTTGTTAGCTTTCTAAACACTTAGGTTAACTGTGTGCTCTATGATGAAGATTGAACTCTGAAAGAAAACCTTCTAGAGGAAGGGTAGGTCAGGGAGTTAACATTTATCTGCTTTTCCTTCTGTGGGTCTCAAAATTCTTCCTCGATGTGAACCACGTTCTAAAGTGGTAATTGAGAATGACCCAAATAGTAGCTAAATGTGGAATGAAACTATGTTTCTTTGTAGGCATACAATTCCACTTAGACTCATGATTCCTTGCTTGGGAGTGCCCTGATTTAAATGTACTATGTGATAACTTTGTTTTTTAATCAGTAAGGTTTAACAGTTCATTTGCTCAGCAGAAGCTTTTTTTCTTCCTCCAAGATACTGACATCCTCTTTGAAAAAGTTGAAGTAACTTTCTGAAGGCTATTGCTACTGATGGTTTCCATTCATTTGATCCTGTCTCCTTAAGGTGATATGTGCTGTGTTTATTGCACAGATTAATGTTTCAGAGACTCTCTTGAGTCTGGTATTTGAAAAATACCAGTGAAAACAACTTTAGCAATTGTGATCTTAAACTTAGAGCAATTAAGTTATTACTACACCTAGTATTCCTAAATATTGCAACAATATTAAGTGTTCTAGTATAATTGCTTTCTAGTACAATTGCAGTCTGTGAACACCTAAAACACATGTATGATCATGAGGCATATTTTGGGATAGAGAAGAATTCAAAGAGCTTGGGTATATCAGATTAGCCCTTGTGAAAACTCTTCACCAGTTCATATGCATGTTAATTCCCCTGTCATGACGCTGTGGTTGTGCGTGTGCATTAGCAGCAAGTAATAAAAACCTATGCAAGTTGCTCATATCTGCACCTGGCTAAAGAACACAGTAAAGATGACATGACTTTTTAGTAACTTTCTAGTGTATACGGGATACTTAAGGATGAAAAAAGCTGTAATTTAAATGAAAAATTATTTTTTTTTTTGTTTTGGTTATTGAGTTGTGACATTTCAAAATGTAACTTCTTTGTTGTATTTGTGAGGTTTCAAAAATGGTGCATTTTAAAGGGAAATGCAGTCTTTTTGCTATTTATTTGTTTTATCTTAGGAACTTTTCCTGCAGCCAATATTTGAATGTCTTATAAAAATAAATTTCAGCATCTTTGAAACAGTGAAAGAGTATTTACATTTTACAGACTGGGAAGATTGCTGTATTACTCATAAATGCTCATTGCAAAGACAAAAAAAACCCCAGTTACTGTGAATTCTAGTCTAGTGTCTTCACCAGAAGGTCATCTGTCGTGGTAGTAGAAAGATAAATGGAGTATTTCTGTTTGCAAAAGGCAGCTGGGGAGAATGCTTGCAGATGAGTGGGAAAAGCATAAACTGAGGCAAGCTAAAGAAAAAGAAGTTTAAGCAGAAAAGTGTTGTAAATATTTTTGAGGTTGAGGACAAGAAGTAGGAACTTGGTACAAACCCTCTTAAGAGAATGTATGGGTAGGATAAAGTAAATTTTCACAGCAAACTTTTCAGCTAGCTGCAAAGGCAGGAGGTTAGAGACAAGCACTCTGTGTACCTCAGGGCAAGAGATTGTTTGGATATGGATGTTTTGAGAGCAAGATGTCAGGAAGTTTTGAGATTGAGGTTTTAGGAAAGAATAAGCATGAACTGGCAGTGGCATAGCGTTGATGGAAAAGATAATACTAAGCAGATATGGTTGTGACCAGGTCACAAGCCTGCCTGGTGAGGAGGATGTGTCTGAGGGAAGTGGGAGGACTCATCAGGAAGACTTGGGAGGACTGCTTAGAATCAAAAATTAAATGTTAGAAAATTGGAAGTATAAGAGCTAGTGTGGGGAGAAGGTTTGGTGATTATGTGTAAATAAATGATCTAAGTTTCCTGTACTGTATTACTGTTATGAGTAAAGAAAATTAATAGCCAGCATACAAAATGAATCTAAAGTACAATTAAAACGCATATTGTTTTTTTGGATGGTAAACATATTGAAATTCCTGAGAGGGAAATACAGGTGCTCGGGAGTGGTTTGAAACCAGCTCGCTTTTAATAAAGGTAGGCATTTCTTGTAACTTTAATAGCTGCCCTTCTGAGAACAGGTTTTAAACCTAGAGGCTGTAATCATAAGAATCTGATATTAACTAATCAGTGGTGCTTAGGCAGTTCTTGAGCTCAGTGCTCATATTTATTTGCTGTATTCTATTTCATGTGCACTTCTGATTTTGTCATTTTTTTTCAAGGCAAAGAATACAGAGTGGGTGTTATCAGAGCCAGAGCCAGTTTCTCTACAGCAGAAAACTTCAGAAAATATTCCAGAATGCTATGAAGGTATGACTGATTCTTTGTTAACAGTAAGCTGCATTTTTCTGGTAGTCTCTTTGTTTAGACTCTTTTTACCCTACTTTAATAGTTAAATAACCTAACCATGCTAATAACACAAGAATTTTGGAAAGGAAGGACTTTTTAGAAGGGTTATGCTAGAATGTGTGATGCTGCATGTTCTTTTAATAATGTTTAATAGAAATCCAAATTAAAATTTAATTCAAAAGACTTCAGATGAATCTTTGGGTGCCTGCTGCTCTTTTAGTAGCTGGTAAAGCTGTGATAGAAATAACACATTGCACTATATGTATCAAACAGTACCCTGAGTACTGTGAGTTGTGTTTCGGTATTTTAAGCATTCTAAAGAGCCTTCTGATATTCTTACCCTTGTTATTCATTATGTTTTAGGACCAGAACATGGACCAAGTGTTGATTGCCTTAGTACATCACCAAAAGCTGCATTAGGTAATGAGTGTAAGCAGAAGATAGTAGCCAGTATAGTGTACTTAAATACTCATTTGTACAGAGAATGTATGACTGGGAAGAGATGTGGAATTCTTATTTTAATATCAGTGTGTATGAGTTAGTTGAAACATCTGAGTTTGTGTTACAACTTCTTCTGTTAAACAGTGTACTCCTTCTAAGAAATTAATTTTAGTCAGTGGTGTTCTGGTTTTATCTATCTTATCTTAGCCAACCTAATGAATTTAAATGCTACAGGTATCACACCTAATAAAGGTGACCATTAATATTTTACACTTCCTGTTAGACTGCTTTAAGTTCTGCATTTAAAGCACATAGGTGGAATAGAGCATTGTGCTGTCATTAATGGCCTGCTATTTATGTTAAGCAAACACATCTTGTACTGATAGGTCAGTCTTTCTATCTAGACATAGTTTGTTTCTCCCTTTTCAGAAAACTGAACATAAAAATTTAAACTGGAAAAATCTTGTACTTGTAATACAATATCTTCAATGTCCAGAGTCTTAATTTGTTTAACTCTGAAGAGTGTATCATATTATAAATAAGTAAAAAAAAGTTGAGGAAAATAGAATAAAATACATCAGTGATTTATCATTTTGAGGATCATCCTGGAGGAGCAGGTTTCTGAGAATAAAGAGCATTGATTCTCAGCAGCATAGGGGTAGTAAAGAAGTTGTGGCCGGGTCTAACTCGGTGCTTCAAGAAAGTATGGTCTTCATCACTGTTTTTATATTCACTTGGTTGGGTTTGGTTTTGGGTTTTTTTTTTTTTTGAGAGCTGGAGACTAGGAAAAATAGTTAACCGCATACACTTCCTGGTTTTGTCATTTGTATCTTTAACACATGTTCTCATAAAACAAGTGCTTTTCTTGTTTGTCTTGGACATCACAAGTTCTATCTTATGTGAAGAATCACTATTCTGTGTATGCCTGTTTCCAACTAAATTTCAGCTCAAACCAGTTTTTCTGTATGTTCAAGCATTCAATATAAGTTGTTGATTGAAGACTTGTGATTGTGGGAGATTTACCCTGGCTGAGGGTAGCTGTCAAAAAGCCACAATACAGTGCCTTACAGAATGTAGTGAGTCCTGTTAGGGTCTCATTAAAAATATCAAGATTAGGAGTTGTGTCAGACTTCATTCAGAGCAGAACGTAGGTTCATTTCTTTTATATGTTTCAAGATTTAATACAAAGCATTAAGGCTGTAACTTTTCAAACTGTACTTAGGCAGTTGAACAAAGCTGTTCAATCTAGTGATAGAGTATGTTGTCACCTCTGATAATGTTTGTGATTTTGTTTATGATGATACAGGTATGTTTTATCTGTATCATTGGTGGTTTTAAACATAGCCAATACCTTTCCATCCAGGAAACAATTAGTCTTGGAAATGGTACGGGATCAGGTGGACCTCTAGTCTGATTCAGAATAGCAAATCCCGCATTCTTGTTCTGTTTACTAGCAGGTATCTACAACTAAAAACTGAGCTGTAATTTTATTCCTATTACGTATTTGCAAGAGATGCCATATCCTCGATCAGAGGCAGTTTACCACATTTTCTTGGAGATAGTCACAGCTCTGTTCCCTGTAACTCAATTTAGTATCTCAGTCTCTTAGTGTAGAAACTGTAACACTTCAAGGCATTAAAATAAATTCAAAAAACTGTTTTGAGGCTGATATTGTGGAAATTATCTTCTGCAGTTCTGGAATTAATAAAATTGTATGTCAAGTAATGTACATTTAATCCTTGCAGAGAATACCACCTTCATAAAAAAGAAGCCAAATCAAGCTAAGAAGGGGGTAAGTGCATATAAATAATACATTTTTATCTGTATGATGGATCAATGGAAATATGTAGATTGCAATATGGAAATGTATCATGTAAATGTATCACTAAACAGTACTTGTATCAGTAATGATTTATGAAACTAAAATGGAATTGAAAACCGTTTCTGTATCAAAACAGCCAATGGTCTGTTTGAAAATAGACTGTTATCAAGATGGATTTGTCTAACAGGTTACTGTTGTTATGTGATAGAGCACTTCAGATCTGTGGGTTGTTTTCTGACCTCAGATAAATTCTGTTTATATGTATGTAGCTCACTGAACTGTCCACACTTCCACATGTATATCTGAGTGTCATTTCCTTTGTGCTGTCTGGACCTGAGCAGCAGGTGATATCTTTTCAAAAATGTGTAAAATAAAAATGTCAAAGCATATATTGATGTCAAGGTCTGTAGCCCACTTCTCTTCAGTTCTTTTCACAACCATTGTCCCTGCAACTCCACTGATGCCCTGTAACCTTTCTTCTCACTTGCTGATAGTGAGTTGCAGGGCTTCTTCAGGCTTTCACCTAAGTTAGCTGGCATTGAGATCTTTTTGTAGCAAATCCTGAAAACAGAGGGAGTTCCAAAAGCACTTTTGGGTGGCTAAATATGCATGTGTGGCATAATCTCTCAGTATAAGGTGAGTTTGAGACAYTCGGGTATGTATTTCTGGAGCAGTCCTCGTCTCATGCCACGCAGCACTATGGGATTTGGTTGCATGTATGTATAACTTGCAGCAGCATTCAGTTCAAGATAGTTTCAGGATAGTTTACAGACTTGTTTCTGCATGGGGTCTTAACACGTAGGCATCTGGTCTCTGTAGAAAAGGCATGAGGGGAGTTGAGTATCTCAGAATGATGGTTCAAGGAACCTGAAAACTGAGTAAGACGACTCCAGCTCAAGCCAGCTAGGAAAAGCTGGGTTTTGAACGTTTGGCTCCCGAGTCCCAAGAAAAGAGCCCTAATATTAGGCTATTAGGGTGTCAATATGTTACAGGGAGTCACTTCTTTTAAGTCTGGGCTATTGTATGGCAAAAGATTTTGAAGATTTATTGGAGCAGAAGAGTAATTTAGATTGAAACCTATTATTTCTTGCTCCCACTAGAGGGCCCTAATACGCAAGAGGAGTTTCTTATTCTAAATGGTTTATGCAGGTATGTTCCCTTACAGTAAGAAGAACATAACTATGTTCACAGGTGCATGTACAGTTTGTGAACKGTAGTGTCAGAGCCTAAAACTGTATGCACATAGGCCAGAGCTTTTACATRAAGACTTTAAAGCGTTAAAAACTTAAGATAAATGTATTGTGAAGATTAATATTGCTGCAGTGTTGCAGATGAGGAATTAAACACACGGGAGACTAAGAACAGCAGCTTGGGTGCTGCGCCACTGTCTGAATCAGTGTCATTGTATCTAGTCATATTGGTAGTAATGTGTTTTTTAAATCTTTGATAATCAGAATGAAAGAATATGTATCCCTATACTGAAGTAATATGAACTAGAAATAGAATTATTTTAAAAGAACAAGTGCAAAACTGGAACCTCTCAGCTGACGTATTTATCTAAAAAAAGTTTACAATGCTTTGTCACATGCAAAGGCTAATCAYGCATACACGTATATACAAAACTTGTATATTGCTCTCCTACCATAAATCAGTAAATACGTATGTACACGTTTATTAAAAATATGAACAAATCGATACTTAAGATAACACACTAGCACTGGCCAGTGAGAACTAATTGAARAATCATTGCCACTTCGAAATGTAAATTGTGAATTAAGTGAATGAGCACCAAATGGTTCCACTGCAAAAAAWTTTATTATGTTATTCCCATGCAACGAAATAGTTATTAAGAAACTAAAGTTGTGCTATATAACATTTATCTGAACGTGCCAACTTCTGAACAATTAAAACTGTAATAGTTTCGTTACCCTGTGATGGTTGACTGCAGAACTAACTAAATTTGTAAGAGTTAGTAGAGGAAGCATGTAGAGGGTCAAAACATGAAAAAAATCTTTTCTGCTCTAAATTTGCATTGCTCTTTGCATATGCTCCCGAACAGAGTATAGTGTTTGCTGTTGCTTTCAAAGTTGTCTGTTAAGTCAGTTGAAGTGATTGTCTCAGTTATAATGTTGGTGCTTTTGTCTTTTGTTTTTCAATAAATCAAGCTCGGTGCCAAAAARGGTGGTTTGGGGGCACAAAAAGTGAGCAGCCAAAGCTTTAATGAGATTGAAAAACAAGCACAAGCTGTAGATAAAATGAAGGAACAAGAGGATATTCATAGCAGTAAGAAAACCGAGAAGGAAGAGCCACTGTAAGTATGAATTATATATACAATAATAAACYGTGAAGCCTAATTTCATGTTATTGAAGTAATTGTCAACATTTTAAATACTACCAGAGATTAGCTCATGCAAATAAAACTTCAGTTCTTGCTTTAAAAAAAATTGCAAATGTGGATGAGGTGGGCCAAACAGTAATTCCCTCATTGACCTTTTTTTTGCCATTAAGTGTATGTTTCTACAGTTGATGATTTACTGTAGAAATAGCCCAGTGCTATCTTTAAAAATAACCTTAGCATTATTCTTATTTAACACAGAAAATAGGAGACATTCTACTGATACATAGGAATAAAATGTGAAATACATCTAAACTATGTTAAATTTAAGTATTACCACAGAAGACTCTTGCCTCTTAGACTTTCCTTACCCCATAAACTAGTTACCTAGTTTATTTTGGTTTGGTGTAGTGAACTGAATACTATTTAAAACAGTCTTTCTAAGAGCATAGGGAACATACAAATACTCACCTTTATTTGTACTTATTGGGTAAGAGTTTCTATGCTGAAGGCAGGGGGTAGTTTAAGTATGGCTAGAATTACCTGCTTAAGTTTCAGCTGTTTTATACTGGGACTGCCTTCATTTTCACCAAAAGGCTTTGAATATTTTTGTCTGAGGCCTCGAATCTGTTAGTCTATCTTAATTAATAAATACTCAGCCCTAAAGCTCAGAGGGTACTGTTCCTGGTTCCTTCCACTACGTTTCTCTTCTACATGTTTTTGGTTTTTAACATTTTGTTAGTTGTCATCCAAATTAGACTATTAAAGAGTTGGTTAGTGTACACTTTTACTGTTGTGAAGCTTAATATCCTCTCTTAAGTGCTAAGACGCATCCTTTTTATAACCTATTGAGAAATTTTCTGAATTATTACATAGTTACAGGATCACTTGGAGCTCATGGTACCAAGCTCTTTGGTCTATAATCTCCTCCCTACTCCTCTTGCTCACTTTTATGTAGCCTCTGCAGAAACGGATGTTTTGTGTGCATCAAAAATATCAATCACAAGGGGGTCATTCATTTTTTCCTGAAGTATTTTTACCACAAAGTCATGCTCCTCAGTGATTGCCAAAAACTACCAGTAGAGTGACTCGGAGGAACGGACAACTAAACAACAAGAAAAATGATTGTTCATTATTATTTATTATTATTCTTTAATGATACTATCTTTAATGATATAATTCAGTTTGGAAGAAAGTCCCAAGTAGTGATTCTGGTTTTGTGTCAGAAAGGTATAAATTTATATAGATCCAAGGCGACCTTTAGTGTAAGTTTGCCACAACCTTTCTGCAGTGGCCAGAACCCTCTAAAAATGTCTGGAAACATGAGGGGTGCACGTACACTTCAGTTGATGGATCCCATCCCAGTAGAGGCAAGATAACTGTATTTCCCTTGAGATTAACTTTTTGGATTTTTAACTGTAGATGGCAGTATATACCAAAATTAAAGAAGGGGGAATACTTTTAAAATTGCATTTGCTTCCAACTAATTTGTGTGGCAGTTTTAATTTTAAAAGCTTGAGTAATGAGCTTTCGTAAATTAATTCAATATGGCTTTGTTACGTGGCAGGAATGGAAATGATGCTTTTGTAGTCTAGTACTTAGAAGGAGAAAGAGTCCTGAGACTTAAAATGTGATTTTATAATTGGTACACAAGTTTCTTTTGCTGTGCAGAAAGAGAATAGATAATTGGAGTTACTTTAAAAGAATTGATCAGTATTCCTATTTGTTTTAATCAACAGCAAATCAGACTTTTGATGTTCATAAAATAGATTTCATAAGATGGGCTGCTAATCTTTCTACTTAAAGTGCTGGGTTGATTTTATCAGTAGCAGTTTCAAGTTGAATTTTAGAGAACATTTTCAATTTTCTGTGTTAACAGTTGGTCCTAAACTGTAAGAATTGATTTAAAACCTCCCTGAACATACTCTGTGCTTTGAAGATATATTTTTCTGATTTTATTGGTTTCAAAAGTCATTCCACAGATGCATCCTAGTTTGTGTCTGACTTTTATTGTTATAAGCAWCTGAACATAAGACGTAGTGATTTTTTAGTTCTGGCTCCAACTCCTCTGGAAGCCCCAGTCAAAGGATGCCTAATCACCGCAGGATTGAGATGGCTCTCCTCCTTTTTGGAATGCCTCGTCAGTGGAGGAGTGCTGTCCCGTTCCTTATAGCAGGCTGGTACCTACGTCCCTYGTCTGTGAAGGAAGAAGACCAGATACGGTGCCCTTTTCATGCTTACAGGCTCAGCCACACAGCTCCTGTCTTGCGGGAGATGCACTAACCAGCAGGGTGTGAACTTTGGTAGGACATCTTGTGCTCTTGGTTGAAGTTAAGTCAGTATGCATGGGAACAGAAAAAATCAAGCCGGGACGAGCCTGGTTCAGTAATCAAATAGTTAGGAGACACACTGGAAGAAAATACTCCTTGGTCAAAAACTTGTTTTCTTTTCATTCCTGCTTCTGCACAAAATGGATGGAAAGTTACAAGGGTTTTCAGACTTAAGTACTTCCTTTCTACTTGCAGCAGGGCATCTACCAGCAGCATCCTAAATCTCATTTACCTTTCTTCTGATAGTGTTCATTTGTACTTTATGCCAATATGTACTTTAGGAATTAAAATATTGCTGCATTGCTCATTAAAATTACTATTTGTATCCCTTTTAACCTAACGAATTAAATTTAAGCAGTGTTTCTACAATTCTGTAATCAAGATTAAAAACGTCTGTCTGTGCTACACTGGTATTACTGGAAAATAGTTAAGGTTGTTTTGAGGTATAGGACAGTTCATGGCATCTCAGAAAGACAGCTTACTATATCTGAACTGTGAGGATGTTTCAGATGACAAAATGTGTTGCCAGCTGTGCAGTAAATGATAAGTTCTGGATGCTTCAGTTTCATAATACAGAATATATTCCATTTTGGGAGTACAAAGACTCTCTCCTCTCCTCTTCTGAGACACCTTTTTGGGCACAGGGAGTGCCCAAATAAAGAAGCGTGGTCTACCTCTAGCACTTGTCTCAAGGGTGCATGTATAGCGAGTGTTACAACCACTAGGAGCATGAGGGGGGAGAAGGGAGGGAGACGTAGCAGGGCCAAGCTGCATGCTAGGGGAAAACATTACTGGTACCACAGCACTGTAGTATGTCAGAGTTGGATAATTTTGACAGTTATTTGGTATCACATAGAATAAGGACTGTGGAAAAAAGACTTTTTCAGGTTGACTTAATGGTRATACAAGACTGTGTCCTGAACTTCAGCAGTAGCATGTTTCACATTTGTTTTGAAAAAGACTACCTGCTCATGTACAGACCGGGGTACTGTTTAGACAGTCTTCTCTACTGGCTTTCTCCCATCCTTATAGTTGGAATTTAATCCAATTAATAATTAATATTTTCAGTAAACACAGAACACACAAAATACAGTGCTACAATGTATATTGATAATTTTCTACCAATAGTATTGGGTCGGGAGTTCAGTGTAGCATTTTACAACTATGTGTTAACTCTATGCTTTGTTCTAGCGTATCATCTTTACGGTTGGCCTACAGAGATCTTGATATTAAAACAAAAGAAGAAAAGTTAAATCTATCTGGTAAGAAGAAAAATGAATTGGAGAGACTTGGCATGGGGTTTGGCAGCAACAGAAGGTATGTGAAGTTCTATAAACTGTATTTAAAATACTCTGTGGCTTTATGCAGTTATCCTTCATTTTACTTAGGAAATGAAAAAATATACTGAAGTGTGTTAGGGAAATTTAAACAATATCATCGAAGAATCTAGTATCTGTCAGGGGGAAGGGGCAGGATTGCTTCTGATAGATTTAAGTTCTAACCTGCCAGACAGGTGTTAACCTAAATTGAAGGATGTCTATAGGGTGTTTGCGTCCATTAGCTAACCTCCATTAGCTAACTGTGAGGAAGATAGCCAAGATGTTTTCAGTGAACAGTACCAACCCAAGCACAGGCTGTCTTTTACAAGCCAAAACTCTGAAAAAGTCACACTGCTGTGTTTTCCAGCTGTTGGAATGGTTTGTGTGTTCAGAAATCCTGTCACTACTTCAGAGAACTACAGTTGAGCTTTCCAGGGCTTGCCTTTTTTTTTTTTTTTTTTTTTTTTAATTCCTCCTTTCTTCTTAAATGTTTGTATAGCTTGGGCATTATCAGCAAGCTTCAGAAACTAGATATGGGCTTTCATTTCTTTTTTTTTAGGGTATGAACTTTGTCATCTCTTTACATACTTATTTTCTTCCTGTCCCCAGTGGCATTTCTCACTCAGTCACCTCAGATATGCAAACAATAGAGCAGGAAACACCTGCAATTGCAAAGCCGAAGAAAAAATACACTGATGATGTAGAAGACTCATATTTCTCTTCTAGTTCAAGGTAATGTATAAGCTTTTTGAGTGGGGTTAGAAGTATACACAAGTTATGTATTCAAATACACACAATATATTTGGAACTTAAGATCAAAAAGGAAGACAACTGGACATGTCTACACACCTAGCATATATTTTCAGGGGACATCTGAATCAGATGGTTGTGAAATAGTTGACCTTATCTCGATGACAGATGCATTTACAAAGAGGAGGAGTTACTTTTTCTGAGGAGAAGGTAGTCTGAATTATGTGTTCACATGTTTTGTCTTGTTCAGGGTCTAGTCTCTACTTGAACAGACAGTTGCCATATAAACTTTTATTTGCTATATACCAAGTCCAGTGAATTTTTTGTCAGAATGACTTGTGTTCTTTTTTTTTTTTCCCCCTTGTGGTACTGTCTTCAACTTTCTATTTAAAATTAAACAAGTATTGAAGTCTAATACTAGATATACTACAGTTGCATCAGTCTTCTAACTGGACGCATGCTAAATTCAAAAGCTTAAATCTTTTTGAGTTATTATGYGTTGCATGTATTGTGTAGATGTCTGCAGTCTTACTTGATAGACTTTTATGTATTTGAACATAAAATGTAAGCAAAAAAAAATTTATGAATTTTTGATCAGAGCATGAATGCAACGCAAATCATAAAATACTGCTGTTAGGAGGGAGAAGAAAAAGAATTAGTCCTACAGGCACTAATTGCAGTGAAACGGTTGTTTCTGGACTGATAGATAGAAACAGATGTTGCTTTTATAAACTGTGTTTATTGGATTGGTGCCATAGAAACATGAAAAATTGTCCCTAATTACTCGTAGACAGGCAAATAAAAACACAAAGGCTTTTGTGTCATTACTTTGTAGTGTAATCACTAGTGGCAGAAGTGCAAATGCAGTACCAAGTAAACTGGCAGCAGTCTTGTAAAATAAAACGTATCATTTCTGTGCTTCTCTGAAAGAGAAAGAACCGTTACTGCTCTCAAATTATTCATAAGCCTACTAGCAGGCAAAGGATGAATTATGGAAGAGGCTTTTAAATGTGTTTTGGTTCAATAATTAGAAGATAAATTGTAACCTAGGTGTTCCTGGCTCTTGTTCTTCTAGTTATAACAACAGTAGAATCTAATTGGAGTTGATATACAAATTCATTCTCTTTAAAGAAAGGATAAAGTCAGATTGTTGGACTTGGTAAGGTTTGTAAGGTGGTTATTATCCTTTATWCCAAGCTGTGACTTTGAAATAGAGGTAAAGTAATTTTAATATCATCTTAGTATATGCCCAGAAGCAAAATAATGATGCTGGATATAAGAGTGCTGATAAGTATCTGTAAATTAAGCAGGCTAAACGTTTCAAGGTTTAGATACATAATTGAAGCCTCTCAAAAGTCCTTGGATTTTAATTTTTCTTTTTGCTACAATTAATAAAATCTTTATTAACATAACAACGTAAAATTTTATTTTCTATTAAATGCMGTTTTTCTTTCTCCCTCCACCCTGCCCAAATACTGAAGAAGTATTTTGCAAAGTTATGAAAATTTGAAAGGGAATGATGGAGAAAATAAGTAATTTTAGTCAAATCAGCTCTTGTAGCCCCTGCCCCGTCCTGTGGTTTTGATGGCCATTATGAGATTGGATAGCTTCATATATACATACACACGTACACACCTTGTTTGTTATTACATGTCCATATGGAACTTTTAAAGATTGCTGTGACTTCTTCATTAGGTGGGCAGGGATAAGAGCGTTGCTATGTAGTAGCTTCCTTGCAGGTTGTATACTGTGCTTCGACACTCTGCTACCATAGGAACATATGGCATAGAAATGGAGAAGTCAGGCCAAAAGAAAAGGACTCTGGTTGTAGGAAAGCATGTAGTGCCTTGCCATATTTCTAAGCTGATGTAAGGAAGAATACCAACTACTTTCTGGTGCTGTACCACTCTTGTCTGGCAGTTTCTGCTTTCCTTTTATTTATTTTACATGTGATATTGCACTGAAAACAACCTAAGCTCACAAGAACAGTGAAAGATTGAACTGGTATAGTGATGTGCCCCAAAAAGTAGATTCTGTGATTTCTCTTTCTTTTCAACTTTCATCTATGACTCTTACTTTGGATTTTCCATCTGTATCCAAAAGGTGGAGGGGGCAAAAAGCCTCATTTAGCAGGAAAAAATACCTTCAGGAATCTACTGGGTGTAACATCCACTCTGGGCTGATACTGTGAAGGCGAAGGTTGCATTGCAGTGAGTTTCCTTTGCTCAGAGCGCTAAATGCACTTCCCTTTGTCTGTCAGGAGAGAAGGGGAGAGACTCCTGCTTTTTGTAGAAGTTCTTTCCAGTCCTGTCCCTGCTATTTCACATGGGCAGAGGTGGGAGGCTTTGCTGCTAAGGGTGTCACATTTCTCATAAACTGCAAACACGATTGCAGTCCTGACTACTCATAGCACAAACATGGAGAATGTTTTTTTTTTTCAAAGGTGCTTTTCACAAAATACAGATGCGGACTTTAGTATTGTGTGCTTGTTCTATTGAATGATTCCATTCTGCTAGCCTGTTGTCGTTTTGATCATCTTACTCCCTATCCTGGTCGTATCCAAACTTAAAGAAAGTTTATTTAACCACAAAGGGAAATTCTTAATCTTTGGCATTTTAATCGGGTTTTTTCCAAGTATGTTCCATGTAAGTTTAGACATGGGTATCATATCGAAATCAAAGGGGAAAAGGTCAAGATAAGGTACCACTGGAATTGACAAACATGCTGCTTTTTTTTTTTCTCCTTTTCTTTCTGTTTGTGTTTTCCCTGCAGTTTTGATATGCAAGAGAAGATTGTCTTATTAAATTGAGACTCACTTTTAAGAAATAYGTTATTTAGCATTGTTTTAATAAAGCACATTACAAAGGTCAGAGGTATTTAATACTAATATTTTTATTAAAAATATATGCAGAACCAGAGACAAGGGCTTTCCTCACTGCTCTGAACTATGTTTGTTTGATGCCTTGGAAAATGGGAGCAGATTCTCTGCTTGAGTAGCTTATAGATTGACTYGTATGGAACTGTGAGATTAGCCACTGTCAGCCCCTTAGTTAGAAAACTTYGCCCCATGTGAAACCACAGCACAATTGGATGCCATGGGTTAGGTGATCTTGGATTTCTGGAGTGTTCAAAGTGCCTTGAAAGTTGTGGTGGCTTTTTCATAGCTGGAGTGTCAAGAGGAGCAGGCTGCCTTACCTTGTAGGATCATCATGATGCCTTGCTCACAGGGTCCATCCTGAAGWTTTCTTAGCTCTTGAAGCTCTTAAGCCAGCCAGGTATCCTGACAATATTCTTCCCAGTGCTTTGTCTGACACTAAAGAAGAAATAATACTTTGAAGTAATGAGAACTTTGCTCTGCTGTTTTTGATGGGACCAGATCTTTCAGGCAGTCCACTGCATATTCATTACTATATCCAGCCTAAAGAAAGGCCRAACTTTTCATTTGGTTAAATATGTGTGCAAAAAAACCAAAAATCCATTGGATTCAACTGCACAAAGSTTCTAACCAATATCATGAAATCCAGATTATTCACTGACAACTACCATTGTGCTGAAAACTTGACTTGCTAGTGAACACTTACTAAAGCAATATTTATTTAACAATATAAAGTTCCTACTTTTTCAATATTTTTTCTTCTTCTTTTGTTTTAGGTACTATGATTCTTCAGATTTGAGGAGCAGCACTTTCTCTAAATGGGATGACAATACAGATTCTTTCTGGAAGAAAGAAAATAACAGTAGAGATGTTGATGTAATGTTAACTTCAAAAAGTACAGGATTTTCAGACAGGTATACAAAGAAAACCTWACTGATTTTTGTATAGCAAGCCCAAGCTTGTTAATATGATTTGAGTCCTGGTCATAGTAGTGGGATTTTTTTCAGTCTAGAGGGAAAATTTGGCCATAACTTTCATCAGCAGTCAAGGGACTTCCTGGCTGAATTTCTTTTGTAAGCTGAATTTCCTGTTCAGTTATTTACATTTTAAGCACTGTTTTGCTCAGTGCTGTAGAGTATATTTACTGGAGRTAATTTCCAAAGCCTTTCAGCAAAAAAAGAAGTAGACAAAAGAGTGGAGAGAAACGTAAATATTTGCACTGTTCTGAGGGCATACTTGCTTTACTTGCTTTGTTTGTTGCCTAATGAATGAAGCAGAAACTGGTTAGCAAATGAATGAAACTGTAGGGTACTCAGCTTTCGGGATGAAGGTATTGAAGATACTTGAAAACAACAGGTCTAATTGTTGTGATGATAAAAAACGTATATATTTCTTTTCTGACAACTCTGTTTTTATCTTTGTAATCAAGTGCATAATACAAGAATGTGAGGTTTCGTGTGCTTGGTTGGCGTTTTCTGCTTCTGTTCTTATTACCTGTATTTTCATTTACCTGTACAATGCAGTTTGTACACTTAAGTGCAACTTTCTTTTTTAAACGCAGCATGTTCTGTTGTTTCCTAAAGGTTGGAGCAGTGATGCATATTACACAAAATAGGGGTTCATGTCCATAATGCTATTACTTCCTTATTTGAGTACATTTATTACAAAAGAAAAAAAAAAAGAGAAAAAAGGCAAGTGTTGAATATGTATGTTTGAGGTGGAAGGCAGTGACARTTCAAAGGATGTCTAACCCTTTTGTATTATTACGTTTAAATCTGAATGTCACTGACGTTGTGTTTTAGTTTTTTTGAGGTTTTGTAGAAATATTCTGTCCTTGTTGACATAATTTTGGCTTGCTTTTTAAATGAGCTCTGAAAATAACAGTAGAGGATTAATGAATTTGAAATATTGTATATTCACCCTCTTGTAAAATTGTCACTGGAATTTTATTTGCTGCTATATCAGCTTAGTTATCTGAATTTCTTTATCCTGGGTTCATACTGATTTAATTTTTATTAAGAGAAAGATCACAATTATACTTTTAGGCTTCACAAAACAGAGATGATAGTGCTTCTTGTTTGATTTATTGCATTCTGCCATGATATAAATAAAAGTTACGCTCACTAAGCAGTTTAYTTTTCTTTTAGGCCTACATCTCGTCGTAAACCCGAATATGAACCATCCTTAAACACAGATGAGGCACAAAAAAAATTTGGCAAYGTAAAAGCAATTTCATCAGATATGTATTTTGGAAGGCAAGATCATGCTGATGTAAGTAGAAAGCAGTGATAAATATTTTTGAATGTTAAAATAGTCTTTGACTATAAACATGGTGTTCTTGTATAAAGAGAAGGCAATAAATAGTTGAAATTGGTAGAATTAGTAAGCTTATAGAATTATGTCCACTTGAATATTTGTTTGATAGAAATGTACAAGTCTTTGATAACTCTGATAGTTTAGTATTTCCTAAGGAGTTGCAGCTGCAAGTAGGACCTTACCTCCAACATCATTCCTCTCTGATAGAAGTGGTAGACTATGACTGAGCAGTCTTTTATTTTTGAAAGAATCCGCCTGATGCTGGATAAARGCTTACTTCTTTTGTTCTAAATACTCAAACTGATGCTAACAAACCATTTTTAAAACAGCTGTCCCCTCTGTATGTGTTACATGGAAGCATTATTACTATGGTAAGGCTAGGCAAGCAGATAAATGGTTCAACAAATGACATGTAATTGAATCAGCCTAGGAATAAAAAACAGATTACTATTATGTTGCATTTTGGCATTTAAAAAAAAATCTATTTTTAATGAAAAAGTAACAATGTAAACAGTAATGTAAAAAAATATAATCAATGTATTACCATTCCCAAGGAACTCAGAAAAAGTTGAATTAAAAGCATCATGTTATTAAAAGAGTTAACCTGATGCTAACTGCAGTGCTTTTTCCTTATCTTGCCCAGCCACTGCATTTCACATTTTTTAGTTGCTGTTTTTAGTGGTTGTGCAGTTCATTCTCCTCTGCCTTTTCAGCAATCCCCTTTTTTAGGGTAGTTAACAGTGAGTAGGCCTCTTGGTGTTGCAGTGGTAAATGTCACTCTTTGATCAACTCAGAAATGCGTTGAGATGGTGACAAACTGTCACCGTGTAAGTCATGTGAAAACTACAAAAATGGGAACAGCTTTCAGAGTGGTCAACTTCAGCTGGATTTGTATGTTCTAAAAGTGTATCTATAATCTCACGAATTATCTGACATGACCTCAAAAGGTGACAGCATACTGTTACAATACTTTGTCTTCTCAATTCTTTCCCAGTATGAAGCAAGGGCTCGACTAGAAAGACTTTCTGGAAGCTCCTCTATAAGTTCAGCTGACTTGTTTGAAGATCAGAAAAAACAACCAGCAGGTACCTATTGAAYGGAGTGAGAAACTGTAGCATGCAGCGGGAAATGCTCTGGTACTCTGCATCTAGTTCCACTACSAGCTAGCTGTCGCTCTATTCTGCAAGAAGTGTGTGAAGTGCAGTATGCATTAGTATTGCTAGTAGGTCAAACAARCATAACAGGTGTAGTCATGATTTAAAACAAACAAACAAAAAATTTCAACTTCTGTATTTTCAGTTCAGTAAGTTCAATATTTTATACTGTTTTTTTTATGTGACTTGTTCCGAATAATAGACTGACTATATCATAAATAATTTTTATCAGAGAAAAACTGTAATATTTGATTATAAAAAGAAGTGAGACAACACCTACACTGACTATCAGGTAGATTTTTTTAATAAGTTACCATAAGTAACTTATATATGTGAAAATAGCTGTCATAATAATATTGAATATAAGAGGGATCATTAATAAAATGTTTCCTCTGTAATCAGTTGCATGGCATATCCATTCATTGGGATATCTGCTTCTAACACTGATCGTGCCAAATTATTAAGGGAATTTTGCAATTGGTTTGTCTATTTAAAAGATTTGTTGGAACACCTTACACTGGAGAGTATAGTTCATCAAATTAGAAAGGAAGAAGTATTAGATTAGATTGACTGAAAAGTAGCCCCTTAGGCTATTGAAAATCTCTCATGTTTTCTTTCCAACACCCTTTTTGGATAGTGCAATAATGTGAAATAGAAAAGGTAAGAAATACTGGAATATTTTATTGACCTGATCAGTTGGGTTTCATTCCATAACTTGTAAAGAAATGGAAAAAAAGAATTATTGAAGAACTCAAAATCCGTGAGTAACTGTATAAATAGGCTGGAAAAGCAAACAGTATGCAGCATCTTTGGAAAAGTTGGAAGAAAAAAAAGCCATGTGACTGTTCAGTTTTGATCCGCTGAAAGCAAGGTTTGAATGGGCTGGCTAGTAGAGAAATATCTCCTGTTAACCAGTTACTTAAGCTGGATTTTAGTCAATTGAAATGTAAAAAAACAACCAAACAAACAAAAAACAAAAAACCCCCCAAAAAACCCAAAAACTGAAACAAACAAACAAACTTCAGGAGGGGAGGAGACATAGAGCAGAAATCACAGTAMGTTACGTTAGCCACTTGAAAGAATATTTGCCACATGGTATCATAGTTGTGATTAAAAAAGATGATGGGAACATAAGCAAAGAAATGGTGTTTCTTTCTGAATTTGTAAACAATAATGTTTTCAATAATATATGGGATTGTGATAACAAATATTATTTTGTTATCTAGCTATTGTTGAATAGTACTTTCTTCGTACTTTTAATTTTCTTCCATATAAATTTCTTGCATATAAATTATTTTATATGGAATTAATTTTCCATTAATTTGTGTAATTTGTGGGGTTTTTACACAGTAATGAATAAGAGAATGAACTAGGAAAGGGTAAATATAAGTTAAAGATGGGGCAAATTGTGTGATATATATCTGTGTGTGTATATATGTGTATATGAATGTGCCTTTCTATGTACGCATACATATATATGTGATAAAATTCTCACCATATTCTGAATAAGGGTACTTACAGGCAATCATATAATGTTTACTATGTTTACGTGAATTGTGCACATGWTTATTCATCATTGACCACTTGGAAAGGTTCTTGGGGCTTGTGGGGGAATACAGAGATTCCTAATAATGGAATGAAAAATACCTGCCTGCAACTTGAGGTTAGTTACTCTCTCTGAGTGGCATGTAACCCAACAGTAAATTTAAAGTTGTATTACAAAGACTAAACTTCTGCTAAATTTTGTGGGTTGTTAACTGCTGTAAAATAATAGTGAGGAAAAAATACACCAGGAATTACTAGTTTGTATATTATAAATTCATACTATATTCAATCTACAGAATCTTCCTTTCCTGTATGTTTTTCTGTTACACCTCCCACCCCAAAGACTATCTTTTGACAGTGGCCCTTCTTGGAAAAATTTTAGTGCACTGATAGCTTGTCTGGTGTTGAATTATTGCCAATGCCATCATTAGTTCCATAAAATAAAGATAATCAGGAGACTGGAGACTGGCAACAAAACCGCTGCTGTAATTCTGGGGTCCTTGCCAGGATAAAATGTCCTTTGAATCTAAAGTTGGTTTTATGAGCACTGCTGAGATTTTAGGGTAGAACAGTTTTGGGATGCTTGCTTTTGTACAGAATGCTGTAGGAGCTATTTACCAAAAAGAGGGGGCTGCAAGAAAATGCTTTTACTTTGCGTTATTTCAGACCTGTTGCTTATGAAAGATGGCATGTCAGATGGCTGACTCATAGATGCTGATTTTGAAGGAAATCACAAGAAAAGGAGGTACTTTCCTGCCTCATTTACAAGAAGTTTTTCAGACAACCGTATATAACCGGAAAAACATGAGAAAATTCATGTGGCTGAGAAGTGGTTAGAGCTTTTCTCAGGTTATTTATATCTGCAAGTTTTATTTCCATGACGCTGACTTCAATAACAAAAATGCTGAAGCATTTGTTAAGTGGAACAGATCGTAAGGGAGTCAAAATTACAATTCAGAAATAGGGCTGTCTCAATGACAGTGAATTTTTGAAAATAATCTATAAACAAGTGTGCCCATGCATTGTAGAAACAGCTACTAGCCGCCTTTAGAGACTGGGGTGGGAAGCTCTCTGACTGTGTCCATGCATCTGCCACGATGAAGCAGCCACTTAGCTTTGGCAAATGGGACCATCTACGGTAACGTCTGTCTCAGCCTGCGACCGAGGCAGGTGCCTTTAATTTCCCATGGAAAGAGGAGCAGCAGGTTCTCTCTCTCTCTCCTCCACCCCTGTTCAAAAAGAAAAAAAGGAGAAGCGAGGGCTGCCAGCCCTTGGTGTAGCAATGTTCTGTGGGGAGCTGCTGTCAAAAGGAGCTACAGTTGTGCAGGTTGTGGAGCCTGCGGCTGGACGAGCTTGCCCGAGGTTCGGTAACTGCTCACAAGTTGCCAGTTGTGTCTCGACTGGTCATGACTATCAGCTGGCTGCGTGTCCGAACGAAGGCTACAGATTGCGGTCTCCGTTTTGAAAACGGTCTGTTTTGGGATGCTTCCTCTCAGGAGCCCCATTTATTCCCGAGATCGTAGTTCTGTCATGCTGGTTTACTGCCATTTGTGCCTTTTACAGGATCAGGTATTTAATATTAGGGCATGCCTAATAATTCTTTTTGCAAATGAGTGGGTGATTATAATTGTTAGCATGTTAATACTTATCATGCAGTTAGTTTTGAAACATGTTTGATTTCCGTTTTCTTTAGGCCTATACYTCTCATAATAGCAGTAGAGCTAACACTTACTGGCCGAACTACTTTTAAGTTTTAAGGCTTTAAGGAAGGCTGGATTGCCTACTTTGTTTTGGAGCTTTAAAGTTTACTTACTTACCTTTACTATAATTTCCATAGAATTCTCCAAGCCTCAGATGTAGTAATGCAAAACATGTGTGTATATACAGCATGCAAAGCATACCTATGCATGCGCACAGATAGGGTTCATCACTTCAGCCATCACCGAAGCGTGTTCATCTTTAAATTGCAAGGTAATAACAGCAGTTTAGGATACAAGACAAATAACAGTGCAGCAGATTGAAGGCGCAGAATAAATCATGTATTATCCAAACGTTAATTGCTCAGGTGGGAATACGAAGTGTAGAAGATGACACTCTGGGTGGAATTGTGAACAACTGAAGAAAGTTAAAAGGAAGATGCATTTAAGAAATTTGWGATCTATGCCTAGTGTTTTTTACAGTGTTGATCAGACATTGGTATTTAGTGCTCCTAGTAGTATATTGTACTTCAGGGGGAAAAAAGGCTGCTTTTAATATAAAATTCTGTTTTCTTCTTGTGTGTGTGTTCTCCTTTTAGGAAGCTACAATATTACAAATGTCTTGCCTTCAGCTCCTGATATAGCTCAGTTCAAACAAGGAGTGAAATCAGTGGCGGGAAAACTTTCTGTACTTGCTAATGGGGTCATGACATCTATACAGGTTAGTAAAAATATTACAATATATTAACCATCAGTTAAYGACTTTTTGTAGGGATTTAGTATCATGGATCCTGCTGTTGAATCGTCGTTAGGGAGAAAAGAATGAATTTGGTTTTGAGCTTTGTGAACCTCTCATGGTAGACAGTAGATCTTTMTCTTTTTAAAAATAAATCTGTAGCTGATGGCTCACCTTCCTTAGAATATATTTTTTGCCTTTTCCCTTATATAGTTTATTTCTTTTCTTACAATTGAAACAAAAATTCCATTGTGGAAGTTATTTGCTGTCACTTTATTTTTAAAGTAATAATAGTTCATAACTCAGAAYAGAATAGTTTAGTTGGAATGGACCTGCAGCGATCATCTAGCCCAACTCTTGTATTGGCTCTTTAGTTGACTTGACAGTAATACCTTTGATCCATGTTTGTGCACAAAATTAATTCTGAATAGTGTAAAGCATGYTTCGTGCTCCAGTTAGCTTGCATTTCCTATATAAGGTCAGTGGGAGCTCTCGGGTATTTGAAAATCAGGGTAATTATCCTGGAGTTTAACCATAAACTCCAGTTCTTGGAAGCACTGGTCAATTTTCTTTGTCTTTAAGAATTAAACTACTATTTATTTCACAAATGTAAGTAAAACTAATTTATTTCAATGGAAAATATACTCATGTCTGTCTGKTTTTTTTACTTTTCTAGGATCGATATGGTTCATAACATCTTTTGTATCGACATAATGAAGTACACTAAMGAAGGATTTCTCTGCAGCTATACAAGTAATCACACTGCTGATTCAAATGAAGGTTGCCTTAAGACTGCTGCTGTTTTCACTTGTTCCAGTGTATTTGTTTCCTTGTGCAGCTTTCTGGCTCAGCCTCTTCTTACTGCTATTTCATTTTTACGGAGCAGAAATCTTGTAGCAACTTGTTACATTGCATATGCTTTTTTYCCCCCTCTCCTTTACCTCTTGTATTTCGTAGCAACCTTAGTGTTAGATGTTGGAAGCTTTATTTTATTACTGGTTTTGGCTGTGAGGCAGAAAAGAGAAAGAAGGATGAACGTGTACATTGGAAATGAGGCTTCCTAATAGAAACCTCAGTGCAGTTGCATCCTTAGACACCAGACATAACTTGTCTTCTGACTGTCTTACAAGCTGTGGAGAAGAAAATGTAAATTAAGCATATGCTGAGGTGGTATTTAGTGGACTGTAGCAAAATATAGAATTAAGTTAAACCTGCGCTTATCAGGAAGTAGAAGCTCTTGCAGTCATAAATTGATGTGCATTAAAATGATGGGGAATTAGTGTTTTCAAACAATATTCCTGCTAGAAAATTGTATGCTTAGATGTGAGGTATGGAGAAGACAAGGCACRTGGTATATTGAATAGTGGATTTCATCTTGTCATTGGAACAATCTATTTATTCCTAGTTTTGAAAGTTGCAAAAAATTGCAATATAGAATCCTTAAGTGCTTTTTAAAAATCTGTATTGTGTACAAATTGAAAAAAAAAATTAAAATATATAAAGGGCCTAATAGAGTAGTTAATTAAATACTTGTTAAAAATGTTTAGAACAATCTTAGTTTTTTGATAAATTATGAAATATTGAATGAGGAAATAGTGGGGCTGTGTTTTAGACAGTCTAGAATTTATTGCTRATGACATCCTGTATAAAAATGATTATGACCTTAACGAAAAAATCCTCACAACCAAGAATGAGCTCAAGCTAATTCCGTTCTGTAACTTTATTTCTTAATTCAAATTTGTAAACTGCTGATACCTAATAAAAAGTTGATATAAACTCATTTTTTAATTAAATTTCTATGTGCAGACACCACAGAGTCTCCAGCTTTCTAAATACTGCCACCTGTATTCTGTCTGTACAATGGCCTTGCAAAATTAGCCTTTAATTTCAATTARTGAAACTAACTTTTTTATTAAATTGCTATAGTGATTTAGAAATCAAAACACTAAGGCTGGGGTAGAAAATAAGCTACTGTATTGAAATACTGTGTTGAAATGCAGTTAACAGTATAGCTGTATTTGTTTTTTAATTTCTAGCTGCCTCTTACAYCTGACTCTCAGTTCTGGTAACTTTCTTTTGTGGCTGTTGCATTTAGATTTATTAATCCAAAAATGATCTTTCTTTTTTGAGGGTAATACAAAATAAGCATTTGTTCTGCTTAACTGTAGAGCTTTACAATAAAAGACTTGCTTTGTTTTCTCCTTTCCCACCCTATAGAGATGATTTGGTAATACAACAAGAAAATGTACCGGTCAGGGCTTGCTTTGGTTTTCTCTAATTACAGGTAACGATCCTGAGTTTTCAAACTACTCTTTCAGTTAAGTCAACACACAGTAGTAAATTTATTGCAAGTAATAAGTGGTCTGATTTTTCAGAGTTACGATATACCAACAGCATCCAGTGACTTGCAGAAGAGCTGCTCCTCTGGTAACTAGGCTGCATATTTAGACATTTGTGTATGGATGCAGTTGCTTAAATTAAGACAGTGGAGTATAACAAAATGTAGTTCTGTCCCCTCCTGTGGTTTCTCATATATAAAAATGTATGTGAGATCACCTACACTGAAATAATTGTGTGCATTTTTTATGCATCATTGCAATACAGAGAACCACTCACAGATGGAAAAATATGAAAACCTAGTATTTTCAGTACAAAATAAGAAGAAATTCTAGGAGGAAACAACTGTGGGGTTATCTTAAATGCCATAAAACATGTGCAACTCCCTAACAGATGTATAAACTTTCTCCTCTTTGCTGCAATCTGAAGATTACACCACAAAGTTCTCTTACCACTGAACGACAGTTCAATATTTTCAGAAATACCGTGCAGTTCAACATAAATTGGATTTGTTGTTGCAGATTCTCTATGGCAACCTGCGTACTGCTAATACGTTCTCTTGACGTAATGGCTGGATGAATAGCTCTTGACCCCCGATACACCTATTTGTGTCTTTAATAAACCCATGAGCTGTCACTGCGTTTCATCAAATAGAGGTGGGGAGGGGTTGCCGTGTCCACTGGAAGAGCCAGCTTTAACTCCTCCAGTCTCCTGGGRCTTCAGGGTGCCATGGCACCTCTGATCCTGCAGGATTCGATTGGACTGGATCAAAGGGAGAAAAAGTCTAAACCTGAAATGAGGTTTGCATTCCTGCTTTCTTGTGTGTCCTTTTCCTTTCTCTCATCTTTTGCCTTCAAACACGTTTGTCAGCTTCTGATTAGAGAGGCAAATGGCTGATACTGATGCTGCTGCAAGCGTGACAGGTTTTAGAATGCATGATAAAACCACATATTGGATCTGKTTTTTTGACAAGTTTCCAAGTGAAACTTGGCATTGGTCACCAGTTGCGTTTTGCTGCAGTTGTTCTTCTCTTAATCCTCTCATTACATTTCTACATCTTGCTTTTTCAAAGCCGGAACTGAATGATGGCAGCAGCGACTGTGAACCACTCAAGTTAAACTTTCCTCTTCTTAAAGTCCAGTAAGGACACTGCATATAAGGGGAGGGGAAAGAGGATTATTTAATTCTTTATATTTCAGAGAGTTTATTTTTGTAGGTTAAATTGAAAGGGTTAGAAAAATGTTTAAAGTTAGTTGTCAGAACACCAGAACCAGCATTAATTCGACGCAGAGACCTGTACTCTCCTTCCCCGAGTATACTGTGAAGGGCGGAGGGGGGAATCTCGTTACCGTCTGTTTCTCTTGCTTTTGGCAAAATGGGAAGTGCTCGATGCTGTCATTCTGGTCTGCTTCACATCTGCTTTGTTCCACTGCTGAGAGAAGCAAGTCCAGAGCCATTTTGATGCTGATTTAAGCTTTTTGTTTTAGAAGGATTTTATACTGCAAGAGTGGGCTGAGTGACTCTATAGCATAGGAGTCTGTAAACATTGCTTTAGCTACATGTATTTTAACACTGCTCTTGTCCTGCTCTTGAGTCAAAGAAGTCTAGCTGTCATTCTAAATCAAGGGTGAAGCTGAAGGCCACTTAAAATGGTGTGTGCTTGATTTGGTTTTGAGGAGCTTCTACACAAATTAGCTTTTTTGCATATCCATGCATATAAGACTGGATTCTCTTTGATCAGTAATGGTCAAACCGGTGTCCTACAGACCTGGAGGTCACTGAGGTGGTACAAAACAGAAAAATTGCAATCATCCTTTGTCCTGCTGCTCACAACTTCAAAGACAAACAGTATCAGTGTCTTTGTCTTCTTGCAACATCAGCTGTAATTGTCAGTGTGTTTTACTTCTAATTTTAGTGCTTTCAATTTAAATTTGCTCTTAGTGTCTATTTTTTAACGCCTTCAAAGGGAGTCTAGCTAGGTGGTTTCCCACACAAAGCAGTATGATCTCACAGTTCTTTTTCAACTTCCATTTCTGTGAGACTTTCCCTTCCCTTTACCTGGTAAGCACTGTTGCTTTCTTCCCAAGAAGATGTGAAAACAGAGAAGTATAGCCCTGCTGAAGCAGTCCCCAGAGCCTTGTGGTGCTTGGTGGGTAAGTAGAGGGTTGTGTCCGTCCTCTTCGCAAACTGTGTAAGAACAGTTTGGCCTCCAGTTTGCAAGCCTCTAAGGGTGCACCTTCTTCAACAACCTTATTTTTAGAGACAAAAGGAAGGGAGCAATAGAGGACTTGGAACTTCTCTCCACCTGCAGCTTGGCTTGCAGCTCCGTACTGAAGCTCTGCAACACTTCCTTCTTCATTTGTAGCTTTCGATTTTTTGTGGTTTTGTGTTCTCTTCAGTTGTCTAAGATCTAAGAGCAGGTTTTGATCTGAAAGGTAACTGTTTCTGTATCCTACCTAACGAGTTCAAATTGGTTCCCTACTTACGGACATCTGTTGCCATTAGAGAGGTCTTGGCATGCCTTGCCTGGTCGCTGCCTGCGACACCAGAAGGCGTGGGTCCCCTCTAGTGCTGCACCATCAATCACGAACCCAAGGGCATCTGAAGTATCTGCAAGTGGGCAGCTGGCTTGGGCCCCRTGTAGCTTTACATTGAGCAGTATGGCTGCCTACTCCCCACCTTTTGTACTCGTGCTCCRTATGCTTACAGCAAGGACTCCTCTACATTTCTTCTTAACTGGGAGATTGGTATGGAAGGACTGTGTRTATATATATATACCAGAGTGAAATTAGACTGATGAATGTGTTGCCATTCCATTGCTTGCCTCCACCCAGTGCTTCAGAGGTTKGGCATGTAGAGAGGGAAGGTGCTGATGCGGTAACATTGCTAAGAGAAGCTCCTTTGTCATGGTCTGTGAAGACCAGCTGCGTGACAAAACGTGTGCCCATAGCAGGGAAAGACCTAGGACCTATTGCTGAAAATGGTAAAAAGGGAAGGAAACGGAGATTGCCAGTGTTTCCTCAGAGAAAGATTTCATTTGTTATCCAAACATACTCATCCCCCATACTCCGTGCAATCTCTGACTGGCTCCATCGAGAGGCAGCCTGTGAAGCTCRCAGTGCTTGGGCATGAGGTAACACTTTTAACTCTGCCATAGGAAGCCCTTTTAAAAGCTGATTTAGAGCTGGATTTCTGAAGTAGAGCAGCCAGCCATTGAAGAGGCACCCGCTTTCTTCTTCAGTTTTCTCATTATATTGATACAAATTTCTGCATTCCGTTCTGGTAATACATAATGTGCTCCTAATGTCTCCTATTTGTCTGATAGTTCTTTCCTGTTTATATCATAATTCTTTTACACAGTAATAATTCATGATTAATGCAGTTACAAATGCAAGCAATGCTGGGAGATCCAGAAGCATTRTTAGGACTCTTTGCAGACACACAGTTCACAAGAAGCTTTACCAACTGGAAGTGAATGGGCTGTAATGTATTTGTAATGGGCTGGACTGCATATATTTTCCAATCCACATTTKCAACTCCTTGTTTTCAATATCTGAAGATGACTGTTATATTCTATAATACTAAATACCACCCTTCTCATCTCGGAATCAAGAACATCAGAAAATAAAGGAAATGCAAAGCTATAGGTGAATTTTCCAGCTAGCATCTTAATTAACACCGAACATCCACTGAAGAGGAGTGTATTTTTAATACCTGATTGGAACAGGGAATAACTGACGTGGAACTGAGAGCCTTACTAAGATAAGGCAGATGCTGCTGCTTGTGTAATAGTAAACTAATGATGGATTTAGCAGTGKTTTTTTTGGTATGTGCCCCTTTCCTGCTCCTGGGCTACGCCCTGCACCCTCTTTCCGTGCCTTCCTGTTGAAGGTTAGAACAAGCTGGGTAAGAAAAAMCAAGCTGAGAGGCAGCACAGCTTCAGGGATGGGTTTGGTTCAGGTGCTTTGAAGATCATTTAGGTGAACCAGTTTTTCAGAAGCGTATAGCCGCAGTGGAGGGTAGTGAACTGAGGGGGCAACTGCTGGAGTGGGCTTTCCCAGCCAGGTARAATGAAGTCATGGCTATGCTCAGTGAGTTTTCCCAAGATTTTGGAAGTTGACCCTTCAGAAGAGAATGAAGGTGATCATAGCAACCGGGCTTCAGACCCAGGGTAATGCTCATCAAGGCTGGGGKTTTTTTTAGGGGAAAGAGCTCTTCYTCTCTTCCTCAGCTTGGCTGAATTGRGAAGTAAACAATTTGCTTTTGTGTGATTCTGATTAACACAAAATTGTCTTCGTTTTAAAAATAAGCCGATGTTCGTCTCTGTAATTTTTGTGCTGTCCGAAACCCTTTGCTAAATTCAGTGAGGAGCAAATGAGACCACTGACACMCCCCCAGCTATTTTAGTTTCTTTACAAACTCAGGACGGCTTTGCTCTGAGCTGTATTTTAAAGGTGCTCCACAGACCTACCTGGCAGCTGTTACGGACATGGAGACAAAATGCTGCCAKCATGTCTGAGGGAAGTTTTCTGATGTCCCAGCCTGCCGGGTCTGCTCTTTCTTAGGGATGACTAAATTGTGGGTACTCAAGCAGCAACATCCAGTTATCTGGTGGATCTAAGGAAACCTGCATGTGGCTGTCCTGCTTTTGTAAATGCAACTGAAAATAGGATTTCACTGCGCTGAGAGAAGTCTCTCCTGAGACATGATGAGAGCTCCAGCTCACCTCTGAAGACCAGTGCAGAAGGTGAGCACCACCACCATTACCTGSTTTGTGAAGGCCAGATGAAGGACTTAATGCAGGCCATTGTAGTGTTCCCAAAGCCCTGCTTTCAGCTGTCCTTGAAATGTGAAGGAAACCTGTGGTATAGATTTGAAGGGGCAGAATTAAGGCACATAACAATGATAAAGTGTCCCCCAAACATCCTGCTCTTGGGGAAAAAAAATGTGTGTCTRTGAGCTTATACTGAAAATACCTCTTTTCTGCAAAAATAAGTCATATCTGAAGGGAAAAGGTAGGGGACGAAAAGAGGGTTTGGGTGCTTCTGGGTAGAATAATGTTGAAATGATTTTTCTTTTTATCAYGTGAAGTCCTTAAGCCCTTCAGACCCATCTTGGCAGTTCCCAACTGGAAGCAGAGATGTGTGTTACGTGCTGCTCGGGGTGGGAGAGGTGCTCGTTCGGGGGAGCAAAGGGCCACCATGCAAAAAATGGTTCTGCTTTGCATCGTCTCCAGGGCTTGGGGGTGGTGGTGTGGTGTTTTGTTTCGTTCTTACAGCTCAGAAGTTTATTAAAAGGTTTTCAGGAAACTTTCAGCTTAGATAATCTTGCCTGTGTTGTAGCTTAGAGGTACGAACTGCTGTGGTCATTTTAAGCGCTAAGTCAATTGCCAGAATAATTATTTAAATCATAGCATTATTACCTATATGTATTCAACCACATTAAAAAATTGAAGGAAGTTCTCTATTACAAAGTTATTCAGTGGTTATTTTCTGAAATTCCCTGTGTGGTGTGAAGATGTTAAAACCTTACAAAGCTGTTTGCCCTGAGTGTGGGAAATGGGTCAAGTCTTATTTCATCTTAGCGACGTAGGATTTGAGCTAAAAAATTTGTTAAAAATATTAACTATGCTCATTCATGAAAACCACAAAATGAAACCAGTCTGCTCTGATGAACACACCAACCGAAAAACAAAGGAGACAAAATACATCAACAACATGCAAATAACTAGGATATTTATTTTGCTCTATGATTCGTGAGACATTGTCAATGAAATTGGGGAAAATTGATTTAAAATACATAAAAGCAAATGTCGTTTGATTTTTCTCCTCCCCCCCCCAAGGTGCACCTTATCTGTGTCCTTCATCCTATTGACATTTCTACCAAGTGAATCCCAAGCAGTTCAACTGGCCAAGATGGGGCAATATTTGATTAAAAGGCGTGCGTGATAGCTTGTCCGGACTCTGGCATCCCACTTTTGCTTGGTGAAGGTCTCATCCTCTTGCACAGTGTTTTTCTTGCCCAAGGGACTTCTCTGTCACCGTGCGGCATTGCCAGCATCCGCCTCGCATTCCTTCCCTGGGAGGGCAGTGAGTTTTGTGAAGCCTCTCTTGTTTGGTTGGGTTTTTGACAGCTGCTTGTTTTCTAAATGCAAGTTCCGGGAAGCGATGGCCACGGCGGGAGGGGGCTGTGCGGCTGAGGGTCCCTGGGGTCCTTCTAGGCTGCCAGGGCTGGAGGGAAGAAAACCGCACCTAGAAGGATGCTCCTCGTCCTCCCTGCGCCTGGCTGGGGTGATGCCGGAGGTGTCTGTCAYGGGAGCTCCCCAGAGGAGCTTTTAGCTTGGTGCCAGGCGATGGGAGGACCTTGGGGGTAAGGACGAAAGACGTTAGGCATTTGCAGGCATTTGCAGCCTTTCTGGCAGCTCTGGCCCAGCCACCCCAGGCTTGTGTCCTCCCGCCTCCCTGCCCTGGGCTTTCTGGCACAGCGAGAAGACAGACCATGACTGGAAACCCAGGACAGGACGTCAAGGCAGGGAATGACTGACGGCTCACCCGCCCTGGCCTGGGAAACACAGAAGATGGGGGCTCGAGAGCCTCCGRGTTTGAACCGCTTTCTGCCAGAAGTAGCTGGAGGGGTGACCGAGCAGAAACCCGGGAGGTGCGCGGGTGGGCAGAAATGAGCGGCGGGCATCGACCCACCAAACTGGGCCCTCATCTCCAGAAGCAGAAGGTCCGGAAACAGCATCATGGGCAAAAACCGGCTTCCACAAGCTTCCCTGCTCATCCCCTTCACTTTACAACCTCTTTATCCTTCCTAACAGGACAGTATTAACTATGTCCTGTGTCCCTCAGAAATGTTACCTTCTCTGTCGTGTTTGCTCGCATTGCCGCCGCCTCCTCCCCCCCACGTCTTTTTTCTGTCTAGAGCTATCTGTGTTCATCTCGAAGCAATCATTTTTTCCGGTCAGGCGACACTAGCTTTTGTGGCCTCTGACCGCCTGTTCTCAGCACTTCTATCGCTCGTTCTTTTCTGCTTTGTTTCTTTCCCCTCAAGTGATTTGCCTGCAGCTATTTTTAACGTTATGAAGCCAACCCTTTAAGGCACTGCGTGTATTTATAGTGGCTTGATTTCTCCCGTTCTTTGGTGACATTAATACCACTTACTAATACCAGTTTCAGTTCTGTGCTTAATTTCTCTTAGTTTTCCGAGACCTAATAGACAAGTGCAAAATTTCTTCATGAAAATTGTTGTCTACAAGTTTTCAGAAATACCAGGGCTGTTTCCACGGTGGCAGCAGGAGGCCTCCAGCACGTATGAGTCATAGGGACTTCCCTCCCTGTTCCCGGAGTTACGGAGATGTGCTCCTGCCACCCACGTGGCCGGTATGGGGGGAGATCCTGGCTGAGGCCGGTGCCTTGTCTGGTGGCGTGGATGCAGGTGAAACCTGATGCAGAAAGAACACCAGCTGCCCCCTCACCTACGCCCTTTGCTGGTTATTTTGATGTTACAGTGCTAGTCCTGCYGGCAGCACCGACTAATTCAAACTTATTCTCCCAAATGACCAGTTCCAGCTCCTCCACCCACTGGGGATGGACGGAGGGCTGAGGCTCTTGGACACCGTGGCTGTAGGCATCATTCATACTGATGTGCGCCACGGACCGGGCATCGCTGTTGGGATTTGGTTTGAGATCAACGCCTCAGGTCGGTGTCGAGCTCCCTTCGCAGCCGGCAGGGACCAGGCGCCGGGCCCACGGGAGCAGCCGGCTGGCGAGTTGCGAGGCGTTTGCATTTGGTCGGCATTGCCCGGGTCTCCTCTGGCTGGAGAGGGAGGTGGGACGTTGCTGCCCCAATCCCCGTCCCCAAACTCCTTAGTTTCTTCTGGCCATTAACTTGTGCTGCTTTGAACAGTAAAGGTTTCCACGAGGAATTAATAATACCATCGTACGGGGTGCTGGCACTGACCTGTTTTTAGCCATGTCGAGACTGAGTGTGGGTCTGGGCTCAGCYGGGGCATCCTGCAGCTCCCCAAACTGCTGCCCGTCGCACCCCATCTCCCAAAATCAGCCTACCCCTGMTGCTCCTGGCCTCCTCCTGCTCGTGTTTCTTCTGCCTCTCTGGTAATTGCTTTTATGATACATACACTGGTGCTCGCTTCCGCCTGAGGCCGTCTGAGCTTTGCTTTATGGCCGCTGCAATATGCAGGAACGGAACCTCGGCATTAAGCGTGAAAGCTTTCTTGGCTGAGCGGGGCGGGGAAGAAGCTGCTCGGCCTCGGGATCTCGTTCCCTCAGTTTCATAGAATCATAGAATCGTTTAGGTTAGAAAAGACCTTTAAGTTCATCGAGTCCAACCGTTAACCTAGCACTGCCAAGGCCACCACTAAACAGTGGCTGGAAGATACTACAAACCCAGTCTGCAGGCTTCAAATGCCAATAAAATGTGCTTGCTTCACACTAACAACATGATGGGCCAGGGAGGTGAGAGAGCACACACCCGAGGCTTGAGAAAATAGGGAGTGGGCAGAAATATTAAGTAAGGCATTATTTAAGCGCATAACTGATATATAACTGCATAACTGAGACATTAACTGCTGTTCTGATCAAGTGTGGCTAATAGAGGAGAGCTGGCGCAGCAAACCAATAGCAAGTATTTACGGTAGCTTTTTGCCTCATCTCAAACATCACCCCCTCTGGCTTTTTTCTCTTTTTTCTAAGTTTTCTAAGCCTCCATGGAAATACAGTTTAATACTTTCTTCTCCCCCTTTGTCTCAGTGAAAGCTGCAGCGTGCCACCTTTTGCAGGATCCCGCAGCGGGCTGGATCTGTGAGCATCTCCCTGGGTTGCCGTGGGTTCCTGCAGCCTGGGAGGTGGATTTGAGCAGCAGTGGAGGCAGCGAGCGTGCAGGTGTGCGGAGCTGCTCGTCTTTGCCGGGCAGAGCAAGCAGGCCTGGGTTGCAGCCTGGTTTTCTTCAGTCTTCGCTCCTGCACCGCTCTAGATTCATGTACTTTTTGTTCCCCCCAAAGGAAAAGGTTGGTATGAAGTCCAGACACCTCAGGGAGTGAAAATACTTCATCTGCTCTGACTCATCCCCCGGACACACTGGCCTATCTTCGTCGATGAGAGAGGAAAAGCTACCTCACTGATTTCAGGCAGTCGATGGGATGCCACGAGCACGTGGGAGGAGAGCCGGGGCCCCCATCGCCCCGCCGGCGGCAGATGAGGGGCACAGAGTGAGGTCCCAGGCTACAGGGGAAGCCCCTCTCCCGTGTGGTGTGTTAAACCACATACAGGTGGTTTAACTCYAGCTGCAGCCTTTCCTATGGCAGACTTAATACCACAAATACCGAGGGAAGAGAGGAGGAGTTTTCTGAAACCTTACAGAATTTCGTGCATCAAACGAGGCACCGTTTTTGGGAACCATCAAAACCATGATGTAAATGCTAATAAATATGGTGAGTACAGGCTCTTGTGGAGACCAGTGGGTCTATCATGCAGAGCAGTGTATACAGAGCTACGTGAATAATTCCCTTTTTTAATTAGTTTTGAAAAAAACTGGAGAAGAAAAGTTTTGTTCTGACTCAAAACAATTAAAAATATCAGGTGAAAAACAACAAGTAAATAAAATTATTTGGATCAAATTAAATACCTTGTTCAACCTGAGAGGCGATGCTTGCTTTCAAATCCAAGACCTTTCAGTTGAAGGACATCTTAAATGCACTTAAATGAAAACCAGAAAGACTGATCAAAAATGCCAGGAAGAAATTCTCTTTTCTCTGACTCTTTCCTTTTATTTCCTCATTTGTTTTTTTGGCATGAACAGTCTGGAATCCACAAAATGTTTTGTTGGCATCAAATCTGTACTTTGTGTTGGAAAAAGCTTCTGGGTTTGGTGGGGGGGTAGGGGGGTTTGCTGTGGGGGTTTTTTTTTCCTGGCCTCTTCCTCACTATGTGTGCAGGGTAAGTTACAGCCCATTTCCCAAATTGCTTCCAGTCTTCCTCCTCCACTGGTACAGGAGAGGAGAGATCCCCTCTCTGGGGATGAGCGGGGTGAAGGGGAGGCCGAAGCCCCGGTGCACGGCGGGAGGAAGCCCAGTATCCCCACGCAGAAACAGGGAGCCGTAGCTAAAAGGCGTCTGGAGCGGGCTCCCACGCTCGATTCCTGCCCGCTTGGGTCAGGATGGAAACCCACACCCTGCTCCAAAAAATCTTTTGCTTAATTAAAAACGAGCCTCAGAGATGGGTGGGGGAGAAAAGAAATAATTGGGATGCCTCAGCCATGCACTCAGCACCCGAAAGGGGGGTCAGCTTCTGTCTGAAAGGGGGGCTGCTGCGGGCGAAGCAGCAGAGCCAGGAGGAGGAGGAAGGGCGCGATGCGAAGGCGTGAGGAGCAGGGGGTGCCCGGGCAGGCAGCCCCACAGGCACACTGGTTTTCCCTGGCCGGAGCAGCTGGGCTAACTGGAGATCCCCCCCACCCACGGATGCTTCCCGTGGCACTGAACCACCAATTTAGCAATTCCCTCCGAAGCAGATAAATAAAATCCCRTCTCTCCGTCTAGAACCAGGGCTGGCGCGAGGTCGGGTGCCCCAGAGGTGGCCTCGGCGGGAGCCGCGGTAACGGCATCGTGTCCCTGCGCCGAGGTGCGGCCGCTCTGTGTGCACACACCTGTACGCCCCAGCRCCTCAGAGCCAGCCTTTATTTGCACCGGTCGACAGCGTTTGCCGTTTTTGTTTGTTTTCAGCTCAGGCCAAGCAGCGTCCGCAGTCAGTCCCCGTGAGCTGACAGCGCTGTGGATGCAAAGGGCTCGCCGCACCCAGACCTGGAAGGGCTGCTCCAGCTCCGGCAGCCGCAGCACCGGCAGCCTTTCCAGGCATTGCCCACGGCTGGTCCCTAAGGCTTTTTCTCTGTATTATATTTTAATTGCCAAAAAATTCAGCAGGGTATTTGGAGAGTGGAGAGTAATAAARAGCTAACTTAAAAGACAGTAAAGATAATGTCACTTCCTAAACGTTGTTTTCAAGGCCCCATTTTTGATGACAAAACCAATGCTTAAGAAATTCAGACTAGGGGATTGTAATGAAGCTACACAACAAAAGCATCCAGTACAGTATCTTGAGTGAGATTCCCATTGTGAGAGTATTCACATTATGCAAAATCTAAATTGTCACTACAAATGAATTTAAAAAAAAATATCTCACACTCATAGTTAARGGAATAACTTAAAATGAATGTAACTAGGGGTTACTTCTGCCTGAGCCTCTACAAAACCTGCAGCAGCGAGGTTAATGTCCCAGTTCCCCACAGCTCTTCCTGCTGTTCCGGCAGCGTGTTGCTCCTTCTGCAATGGCCACAACYGGGAGAGCTGCATGGGCAGAGCCCGGCCACCCCTGGGGCTCCCGGGTGACGAGGTGAGGGGGGCAACCGGCTGCTGACACAGCACGTGCCTGGATGGGTTTTTCATTTTTTCCTTTTTTTTCCCATCAGCAGGGTGGCTGGATGGAAGGCGATTTTTAGCTTCTTCCTCATCTTCCTGGCACGAGAGTCTCCAGGTAAAAGGACGAGCAGCTCTGGCCCTCTGGCCCCGACCGCTCATTGCAGGGTCATGGCCACCATGGCTCGAACTGACAGCAAGAGGGTGTCCTGTAATGGGGAGGTCCATTGGTGGCACCCAGTGTGATTTTTGGCAGAATCTGCCCACGGCGTACAGAGCTGTGTCCGTACCCCATGAGGTGGGTGACACCTCCGCCAAGGCGTTTTTGAGTGTATCCGGGCAAAAGGCAGTGGCATGGCCGAAGCAGCACGGGATGAGAAAGCTGTGTACGAGCCTGGGTCCCTGCAGGGGAAGGGTCCCTGGAGCCAGGTGGGGTCGGAGCGGCTGCGTGCCCCCACCCACRGCCACGTAGGCACCTACCCCTGGGGCTGGGTGGTCTGTGGGGAGCAAACAATGTGGCTTGGGCTGCTGGGATGGGCAGGAGGCTCTCAGGGGCCTGCCCAGCTCCAAAAATTGGTGGTCAGTGGCAGGCAGGGTCTGCTGAGGCGGGTTTTGTGTGTGCTTGATTTTTGGGAGCTTGGGAAAGTCCGTGGGCTTGTTGGTTTAATTGCAAGTCTGCCAGGATGAGTACAACAGCACTATAGTGCCTTGTATAAAATGGCTTGCTCTTTTAATTCCAGGTGGGTTTTTTTTAGGTTTTAAAATATTTCCACAAAGTCTTTTGTTGCAGCTGCAGCCTTCTGTTTCCTTCTCTTGATAACTGAAACTGCTGGGACTTTGCATAGAAAGTGTGTGCGGTACATGGCTGCAGAGAGGAGCAAAACTCAGCAGGACTCGTCTGACAAAGCAGCAGCTTCTCCCAAACCAGGCTGGGGGAAATTGCTCTCCACTGAATAGATGGACAACGTCCCCCTGCCCAGCACAGGGCTCGTCACTGTTTCTTTGTAATTTGCAAAGTGCCGCATCCCAAGGACCATCTTTTCTTCAGCAAGCACTCAAAATGTTACRTCAATATTTTCAGGTAAAACCAGCCATTCCTGTTTTGCACGTCTCGGAAATAAGACATCTTCATTTTTGTAGAGACATGGAGAGGTTTCATCTCGGTCTGGCTACCTGTTCAATGCGAGCCCCGTTTAGCTGGAGTACCCCTTGGTTCCTTTGCCAAATTACTCTGTTTTCCCTCCTCCCTTCATTTTCCCCAGGACATGGAGGGGTTTGACCTAAAACCTCTCTGCCACCCCTCTAGGCTGGGAGCTGAGGGTGACCTGACATGGGCCACCCATGTGTCGCTGCCGGTGGACACGGCCGTGCCTCTGGCCAGGCGGGGGGCAGCCGTGCCCCTCAAGCGCCATGGTTTCCACTCCCACCGACATTCAATCACTGACCATCCCAGGGCTGCACTCGATGGCCCCGCTCCCACCATCGTCCCACTGGGGGGGTTATGGTCAGCGGTCTTCCACGCCGTCTCAGTTTGAGTTGGCAAGTCCCGGCTTGCCACAGTGAGCTCCAGGTGTTTGCGTGTGGGCGTAACCCGCCGGTACACCTCTCCCCCAAAATGTCCCTGGGGAGCCCCCCTCCTGCCCACCTCCTTGGCCTTCCCGGCAAAGGGCCGTGGCGGCCGCTTCCTGTTGGCAGTACTTAACCTCGCCGCTGCCTCTGGCTCGTTTTGGCCTCCTCGCACAGGGGTGTCCCTGCTCTGAAACAGATGCGAGTGCTTAATTGCTCACGGCTCGTCACTGGCCGCATAAGGCGGCTGGGGGTCCTGCGGGGGGGAGCGGGGCCGCGGTGCCATGTGCCGCCGGAGCTGCCCGGCGTTTGCCGTAGATGCCAAAGGAAGCCGTGCCGTGCTGGGTACGTGCGGTTCTGGGGTACAGAGCAGATGTTTTGGGTTTTTTAGAGTTGGTTTGGGTGGGTTTTGGGTACAAGCTCTACAGAGAGAATTCTCCATGTCACTTTTCAAGAGCGACTTGTTTTTCTGCTAGTTTTTCCACAGTGGGCGCCCGGTTAAGGCCACCCTGGCACCCACGGCCCCGCCGCTGCCTGCGCGTGGGCTGTGGCCCCTCCTCAGCGCTGCCGCCTGGCTTGCCCTCGGGGAAACCCCCCCAAAAACCAATGCTGCCCTCCCTCCAGCACAGGGCCAGYGGGCCAAAACGGGCTGTCTTGCAAGACAGTTTCCTACGCTCCTGGAAATGATGAGATAAACCTTCAGCGGGAAGGAAATACAGGATAAAACAGACACGTGGTGATGCCCAGCCAGAGGCATTTGGGAAGACAGGCCTGAGCTGTGGTAGGTCAGTCGTATGCCTTTCATTTCATTTCCATGACCGTAACATGGCATCATGGAGCTGCTCTAGGTAGCGCTGCAAAGTAGCTATCAATTAGCTTTACAAACGGAGAGCCTGAAACCATTTTGGAGACGTAGATGTGCAAATATTTGCCTATCTAAAGCGAATATTTAATTTTCCATGAATAAATTTAGGAAGCCTGTAACAAGAGCTGGCCTGAACTCAACGGTCTGTACTTTCCAGAAGGCAAATACAGTGTTGTTAAATGGATTATGTTCAAACGCTTAATATTCYTCATTGTTCAGCTGAGGGGAAGGGTGTCTTTTTTGTGAGAAACTCCTTTGAAATTACCTTATTTTGTGTCCAAAATATACACACCTTTGAGCCGTACACAGTTTTGTGGCTGCGCCKTTGGCCATCCCAGCTGATGCAAAGATAGGTGACACACACCGAATTTGGGCAAGGGGCTGAGGGGGAGCCGGGTCGCGGGAGGGCACGCCTGCCGGAGGGACCGCTTCGAGCGCTCCCGGCTGCTCTTCAGAACTGACTGGCTTTTGAGACGGAAACGTTCAGTTCCTCGGTTTGCTGTATCAAAGCAGGGTTTTGGAGGGTGGGTGAGGACCAAGCGAAGCCTCTTGGTTTCTGTTATCGGCGCGCACGTTGCTGCGGGAGAGGAAGTGCGGTGGTGGCTGTGGTGCGCAGGAGCTGCCGGCAGCCGCCATCATGACGTGAGGCTGTGCTGACTGCACGCGGCGGCGGGGCTGTGCCTAAGCCGGTGAAGCGTTTCAGCCTATTTTGGACACGAGTGGGGGTGAGAGGCAGAGGAGCTGACGTCTCGCCTTTTGGGCCGGGGCAGGCTTCATGCCACGGCTTGCTCACAAAACAGGGATGCCTCAGCGTTCATGGTCTTGCACGTGCCACCCCCGTGCTGCAGCTGGGCACACATGTCTGGCTGGTCCTGCACCGGTCCTCCGTGGTGCGGCGGGGACGCCCAGCTTCTGGGGGGGTTGATGGTACCCTGTGGGTATGGGGGACCACCAGGCACCGGCGTCCCCTCGTCAGGCAAAGCCATGCACAGAGAGGCACTCCATTCTCTTGGGGCCTTTCCTTATTTGTTTCGATCATGACAACATGATTTACTTTATCTATATATAACCTTCTGGCACAGAGAATAACACGCCGGATGACATTTTTCAGATGGTTTCATGTTCATGGGCGAGGCGATCCCCTGGCATCATTAGAAAAGGGAAGAAAATGTGATCTGCAAACCCGCACACCATTTTGCAAGTGACTTTAAAATAATTTCACGTCCATCCCTGCTCTCAGGACAGAGCAGAAAGAGCCCGTTCCCCGCATTTTGACAATGTGCAATCCCCCGGCTGAGACCCAACACCCCTCAAAATCCACATACTGCAAAAAAACTGTCAGGCAGACTGCAGTCGGTGGCCTTTCTCCTGCCTTTTTTCCCCCCACACTTTTCTTCATTTTTCTTCAGAAAAATGTTTTTGCTTAGAGGTGTGGGGGTATTTGAGGGATAAGAAACTGAAAACTTTGCTGCTGTTCTTTTTTATGGGTTTTGGTTTTTTTTAAAGTTCTTAAACTTGCTTCAAGACTAAGAGCTATTCAAGGCAGGCATTTAAATGTTACCGTTGCAGTTCAAAACGCCGTGTATTTTTTTAAGGCCTTTGGAAGGAGCAACCTGACCAGGCAGCGCCAGTGGACCATGCCATCGTTAGCTGCCATTAAGTTGTTCAGATGAAGGGATCTGCCTCCTGCGGCTGGACAGGCGGGATCACCCGGGGGTGCCAGGAAGCTGCGGGGCCGGGGGGCGAGAGCCAGAGCTGGAGAGCGGTGTGCCACGGGGAGGGCTGAGCGGGACCATCCCGCGCAGGAACCGCGCGCTTCGCGGGGTGATGGGCCAAGCCATGCGCAACAAGATGTCCCGTCCCTGCACGGTGTGCCCGGGGTACCGGCTGGGCAGGCAGGGGTGCTGCTGAGGTGCGCGGCAGGGGTTGGTGGGGTATGTCTGCAGCTGCTGGCCGGTCACTCAGAAAGAGCTCGGAGCAACCGGATCAGCTCCTGCGGATGGATGTTACCCCACAGAGGAGGGACAGCCCGTCGGGGCGGTGAGGAGGCCCAGGATCTGGAGCGGAGGGGAGCGAGCCGCTGCTTTTGCCAAATGAGCCGGGGCGCATCATACAGGTGTGCAGCAGCTTTGTGCCGACTGCAGGAAGCCAGGGCACTAAATGCAGCACAGGGGCCAAACCCTGGCCTTGCAGAATATCCAAATATTTTGTGCAAACCCAAACACTTTTTTTTTTTTTTTTTATTGTAATAATCTATTCATTGGTTGAGTTATTGGGGAAAAAAACCCAGAAGGTGAGACAATAGCTCAAAACAAGTACCCCTTTAGTAAGTCCCTCCAGCTGTCTGAGCTCCCAGCTCTAGGCATCCAGCCAGGATGATAGGTATCCTCAAAGCCCCAGGAGGGGTCTTGATTGTTATTTTTATGTATTACTGTAGTTTGTAAGAGCACAAAAAGTCAGCTCTGGCCTCACTGACCGTGATGGCTAATGGCACTGGCTCCTGCACCTGACATGCTGGCAGCCACCTCAGGGAGAGCCGACATGCACATTGGGAAGCCCTCTGAGCCATCACGGTTCACAGCCTGGCATGTTAAGAGGCTCCCCCGGGTCACCTCCTGTTTGCTTTAATACACCGCTCTTTTGGGAGCTGCTTCCCGGGGGTCTGCAGCTCCCTCTATGGCAAACGCAGGGGCCGGGAGCAAGTGATGCCCACACAAGTGCAGGCACTGCTGGGGGGCAGCACCCGCACCAGCCATCAACAAACCCTCGCTTCCCCACCGTTTTTCGTGCCGTTGCTTATCCCTGTGCTCCCRTTACTGCCGGTGCGGCAGCAGCACCAGGGTTTTTGGACGATGCCCCTTCCCAGGGAGGCTGGTGGGGCTGTCCCCAGCTGTGGGAACAGGGATGTTTTGGGGTTGCTGCCACCCAGGCAGGAGCACCGGCCACGGGCAGCGAGCGCTGGCTGGCCACGGCATTGGCCCTTGAGCTGAACAGAGCAGAAGGGGTGTAAAACTCCGGAGAGGTTTTGCCTGGTGTCTGCGGCGTTTCTGGTTTGAGAAGAGGAGCCCTGAAAACCCTTAGGGAGGGCACAGGGAGGATGCACCGGGAGAGACCRACCTGGCTGGGCTGCAGCTGCCTGCTATCCACACAGGGCATATTGCCAGCTCTTCAGCTTTGGAAAGAGGCAAAGCTGCCTTTTTTAGGACCTGTGCCTTTACTCGCAGAGTAAAAAGGCTGGGAAGAGGCCAGCAAAGGGGCCGTGCCCTCAGCAAATTATGGCTCTGGGTGGGAGATCTCAGCTGTCAGTGCTGATTTATTGCAGGGGAGTCCCTACTGCCGCTGCTCCCAGGGCCAGGGGTTGCATCAGAGCTGAAATTAGAGTTGTGGCTCCTGGCGACCCTTGCATTTGGTGCCTTGGACGCTCTTGAGGAAAACCTGGGGAGGGTATGAGTTTCTACCCCCTCCCTTGCAGATGGAAATCACAGCTTGGTAAATGTCCTTTGAACTTCACCTGCTCGTGACACACGCAAGCGTGGCCTCCCCAGCTGACCGTCCCCAAGCCACTAACGCCACTGCGCACAGCTCTGCTGTTTTTAGCTTCGGTTTGTTTTATTTTTGTTAACCAACTGCAGATTGGCTGTTATTTTCACCCTGAAGCCAGGGAAAGCAAAAATGCGCAATGCTTATTGAGGCTGCCCTGACTGCCGCAGCTCTCCAAGCAAGCTGCCTGCAGTGGGCGAGCCCTGAGCGGCAGCAGCTTTGGGGAAAGCGTTGGCTCGTCCTCTTCACACCAACTGCAGCTTCACGGTGCGGGGGATGACCGACGTGCAAGAGTCTCCTAAGCCATCCCCGAGGCTGCGCCTGCTCCGGGCTCTTAATCTGAGAGATTAAGAAACAATCCATTTTCCCAAGGCAGGGAGTGCCTGTCTCCCAGGAGTGCCTGGGAGCCCGCGCTGCCAGCAGCCCTGCAGTAATGGCAGTGTGCTCAATTCCTTATCTTCCCCTGCCATTGTAAGCAATGATATTTTTCCTTCTCTCTCTGTTGTCGTACCAAGGGCTTAAGGCAGACCTGCCTGCTGTTACTAGTGAATACACGAGTTACCCGCCGGTCAGGAGTAAGAGCAGAGTGGTCCCACTCTGTTTACCGACTCCATGACTTCTGTGGAAACCCGCTCTCATTTTCATGCCCGCTCCTCCTGCCTTATCAGTCCAGAGGTGGCTAGGACGAATGATTAGAGGAAACCGCAATTATTATGCATGTGCTACCAATTTTACTTTTCAAATTAAAACCAAACAATATTAAGCCCGACACAATGCCTGGGAAAGACATTGGGGTTGTTGAAAGACCATTAAACTTTAAGGAGAGGATGAGTTGCAGAAAACATTACCTAATCAACATCCGCTACCCATGGCCTGCTGGAGACCAGGAAAACCTCAATAAACATCAGCAGTTCTGCCTGTGAACAAAAGGACTCTATTTCACTAGTTAAATACTTACTTTAAACTTGATAAGTGCTGTGTGTTGGCATTGGTTGTCTCGGGGGAGTGAAAATCTTCCATGACCGTGTTTTTCCCTGGCATTTCGGTGGGTCTGTTAACCCTGCTGTCGTGCCCCATACCGGAGCTGGGTAGGTTTCACTGGGGGCAAGTAATTTCTGGATTGCGTAGGTGTTGTGGGCTCTTTGGCTTATMCAGCACCTCTAGAACATGGCTAGGTCAGTGCTTAAGCACCTGCCAATCCTTTAGACTCAAGCTCTGGCCTCAGGCTCAGGAGCCTGGAGCTCTGCCCAGCCGGACCAGCGGGGACCGAGGTGGGACCAAGGAGGGATACYGCCAACAGGAAAACCAGACAGCTCTTCTGGAATTAGCCCAGACAAATGTCAAACCCTTTGCAACGCACTTGCAAAGAAGTGGAAAAACTCCTCTATTACACAGTATTTCTGTGAGCTGGCTGACGGACGTGAACGTATCCACGCCTATTCCTCTACTTGAGTTTTTTCTTGCCTGTTTCACAAGAGAGCTTTGGTGGCTCAGAAATCTCAGTCAGTCACATGCTGCTTTCAAACAGCTACAGGTTTCATATCAAAATGCTACATCTACTTCAAGTCAACAGGAAACTTTTAAATGAAAATGTCCAACTCCCCAAAGCCCCAGCACTCAGATTAGACCATCCTCTTTCTGGAAGGTGCATTAGGACTTTGAGAGAGCAGCCCCAGATCAATAACGAGCCAGGCAGATTTTTTGAAAACGAACCTGCATCCACCTACGGTTATAGTCCTAAATGTATTTTACTTCGAAATAGCCTCAGAGTAAAGAGTAATTCACATTTAAAGTGTAATATTTAACTCAATAAATATCCTTAAAGACCACGTTGAACAAAGGAGTAACAGAGGACTTTTCAATGACCTTTATTCGTGTAGGAACACAACGGTCAGTTGTTTTTAGGACCGTCCTCACCGTGTTAATTATATCTACACCCCACGGTAGGTTAAGCTGTGAAAAATAAGAGTATTTAATTGTGTGCTGTGCTGGAGCTGGGAAGGAAGTGCTGCAACTGYCTTCCTTATGTTAGGAAAACCCTGTGTTATGCCCTTGGATGGTAATATTAGTCTAATAAGCGATAAACATTAACAAATCTATGGAAACGCAGAGAGAGGGGAAAGCCAAACACTGGGTGTTTGTAACWCAGTCTCGGTGCCCAAATCAGAACCACCTGATTTAGGGCAACTGGCAACTCTCACTGATTCCAGTGACTACGTCAGCATTACACTGCTTTACAGAYGTGAACCCTTATTATTAGCTATGAAATTTGTCCTAGAAAATCATTGCTATGACCGGTGGAGTCAGTTTGGGATTTTTCAATTATTTTGGTTTTTTTCTGACATTTCTTTCAAACTGGCCTTCTGGCAGGAAGGACAGAATTTTAGTGAGTATCAAAATTAAAAGAAAATGTGATGCAGGGAAATAAAGGTTGGCAAAAAATTTTCCAAATTTGACACATTCTGAGCAAACATTTTCCCTCCAACCCAAAACAATTATTCCTTCTGAAACATTATTTGAATTTTGAGTTATTTAAATACGATAGAAATTGAAGTGATTTGATACAATCAGCACAAAACTTTTAAATATGATCTAAGTCAATTTGGTGGTAATTATTAATTCAATACTCTTTTACTTTGGACTTGGGCCAGGGAAAGCTTTTGCAATCTCAGGCTCCTACAGAGAGGAAAAAAATGTCCTTGATTTCCACATACCCAAATGTTTCCAGATCTTACCAGCTATGGGTACACGGGGGTCGCCCCTACTGATTCCTGTCCCGAGTGAGCTTGACCAGGTGGAAAGCTGAAGTCGAGACGCGCTTGGCCCATTTTTGTGCAGAGCAGATGGCTCCTGGCCTTTTGTCCAGCTGAAGGCTATTACGCCTGCGGTAGCACACCTCCCTTTGGGTTTAAATTATGTAGCAGCCATCCTGCCTTCTGTCTGAAGGTACCGCGCGGTTCCAGTTTCCCTCTTATCACATCTTCATTTCTAATCCGCTTGCTGGACATGGCGCTTATCATCGCACTTGACTCAATTGGCAAAATTTATGAGTGCATCCCTCGTTGGTGAATATTGATTGATAAATATGATACCGACCTAACAACACCGAGCTAATGCTTCTAAAAGGATTTATCTGTATCTGCCAACTTCATTTAAAAAAAAGTCTTTTGGTAGAGGCTCAGCAACTTCATTTCAAGGGGCGAGTGTCTGCTAGCGAAACCATTCACTTTTTTTTTTTTCTTCTTCTTTTACAGAAATTTGATCAAGAAAAGCTGGCAATGGGAACACGCTCCGGTTTCAATTGCATTATGGCTGATCGGGAATACCATCCCTTTGGCACCGTAGCACAAAAAAGGCAGGTGGTTTAAGGGTCTCATTCTGCAATCTGGCTCCTATCAGGAGAAGACCAGAAAAGCGCTGGTGGCCGCATCATGAGAGGATTTGTTCTGCTGTTCCGAAGAGAGGGGAATACTTCTGGTTTGCTTAAACACCAAGCCAAAAGAGACAGCAGGAGTGGAGCCATCAGCCAAGGCTGAAAAGCAGGAGGAAGGAGAGCAGATGYGGGCATCTTTCAGCTTGGCCACCAAGGCGCTGTCCGCAGCCCCCTGGGACGAGCCGTCCCCCGCCGCCACCCCGTGAGGAGCCGCCGGACGGAAAAGCGGGAGCAGCGCTGCACCAGACGTCCTCGGTGCCTGCAGGAGGCAGCCCTCGGGCAGGGAAAAACAGCCCCAAAGGCAAGACTGTGCCCTCGGTTATGTCCGTTCACCATTTTGGGCCTTTCAGCTCCAAGAACATTTAGGCTACGGTTTGTCCGTCACGGAAAACGTATGTATAACAGCAGAAAAGCATGTATAATATCTGGGAGAGTGATGCCACAAGGGCTTAACGCCCCACTGGCCAACTTTTCTCCCTYCCCGCTGCGTGCAGGCAACCCAAAGCCTCTGGCATGTGCTTCCTCTGCCCCTGTGAGCCATTTACTTATTTCCCAGGCTGAGGACCAGCGCCGTGATTAYGCCTCTTTCATAGGAATGATTTTTGCATAAGCTCTTTCCAGCACTGGGACCTCAGCAGCTGATGCACAGACCTTTCCAGCAGCAGGACTCAGCCCCGGCCGACAGCTCACTGGCTTATTTTAAAACAGGGATGAGGATGAAGCCACCTGTAGTGTCATAGCAATCCTCCCCAGTGGCTCTCCCCTCCCAGTTCAAACCAAAGCCACCTCACTGGCTGATAGATGAGGTAGGAAATTGCTCATCAAATCAAAACCAGGTTGAAAGCACTGAAAAACCGTTTACTCAGGTGATTTGCAGGTGTGAAATTAGCTTGCAGGTGATGCTGCCCTTGTTCTGCCAGGTGCTTTGGAGGATGATTTGCATGGTGCTATGGTCTTTACAGTGGCCTGTAAAGCCTGTCTCGGCTCCCTGAGACGCAGCGTACCCCAGCTCTGAGTTGCGAGCAGGGCTGGCTAGCATCCTCGGGGTACTCGCCAGGTCATTGCCTCCTTCGAGCACGCAGGCAGCTGTGCTGCTTGCACATCAGCACTTTAAGGCAAATCCAAACCAGTGGCAGTTCAGGAACTGCCTGAATTAGTTCAGGAACTAATGATTAAATGGCCCAGAGGCATGTGCGAGATCGAAATTTTGCTGTTTAGATACATCTCCATATCCAGAGACTAAGACTTTACCATCTCTGCTGTAGTAGCCCCATGGGAGCTAAATCCTGGCTCTGGCAATCTTCCGGAGAGATCTCTGGGCTTCAGGTCCTCCTTCCCCGCTGCTGTTACCATTTCACAGGGTGCCTGTGCACGGCAGTGCTGCAGAGAATGCGCTCGCCCTACCAGCTCTCATGATGTAGCTGTTTGCCCCCCGAATGCGCCCAAGTTCACAAACCCCATCTTGCCTTCCCCTGCATCCGATGCCTGCTTTCACCCAGGGACCGGGCGAGGAATAGCGTCCCTGGGCTCAGCGCCACGGGCTGCTGAGGGTGCTGCTCGTGCAGCTCAGAAACAAATCAAAACTGAGTTGGGAAGGGATCTCAGGAGATCATCTGGCCCGATCTGTCGCTCCAAGGAGGGTTAGCATCAACACCTACGGTGGTGACTGTCTCATTAATCTAAATTCTGCTCAGTGGGGCAGACAAAAATATATGGAAATCGATTTTAACTTGAGATTTGATTAAGGCCTGTTCTTATGAAAGAAATAGTTTAACATTATTTTGGGGGCAGGAGCAGTTTCAGATTACTTAATTGTGGGGAAAATGTGTTTTTTGTTTAAAGCAAATGTCAAAACTTCTTTCGTGGAAATGTTCCTCATGGGTACACTGTTTCATAACACATAAGTAACATGCTGTATCATGGGAATCATAAAAAACAGGACTGGAAGGCATCTCAGAAGAGCTCGTGTCCAACCCCTGCTGCAGGTAGGATTATTTCMGTCTAAACCATTCCTGATTATCATCTAACCTGCTTCCTAAAATCTCTGGTGATCTTCCTACACAATTCACTCCGCCCCATAACAGCCTTGCAGTCAAAGGTGTTCGTCTAAATGAAAGCCCAAATTTCCCTTCTCTATTCACTCTCATTAAGAACTTGTTAAGCAATCCTTCGCCAGGAATAATTTAGGCAAAACTTTTTCCTGCCTGAGGGTAGCTATGAAACTTGCTCTGCAACATGTAAGCAGCTCATCTGCGGGCTAGCTTTTTTTTTTTTTTTTTTAACTAACATTTTCAATTTCACATCTTCGTTGACCCGTGTTAGCTTTGTAATCATCTCCCTTGGCGTCAAACGATGCAGGAAGCTCCCACCCTCCCCCTGCTCCTCTTTCTGTCCGTAGTTTACCAGCCCTTCAGGCCCTGAAGTCTCAAACAAGGGTCGGTGTAATCCCCCACCAGCCGCCCCGGCTGCCGCCCCGCCGGCCCAGGGCCCTGCGCTGCCGACCACCGACACGCATCGTGACCTGCGCTCGGCTTGATATGACAAGAGGTACAATTGCGATGAAAAGCGTGGATCGGATTACAAGCTCCCGACCGGCCGTGGGGTACAGGAGAAATTCCTGGAGGTGGGGAGGAGAGAGCGAGGAAGGATTAAAAAAAAAAGAAAAAAGCCTTACAGCAATTTCAAACGGTATCTCATGAATTAAAAACCCCCAGTCCACCACCCCAAAAGCAGCAGTGGCCTTGCCCATGGAGGAGCCGTTTCTCGGTGCCGTTGGGGGGGCCATGCCCCCCGCTCCGGGGTGCGGGGGCTGCTCGGGCTGTGCCGCCGGCCCCGCGCCTCCGGCGAGTAACGGGTACGTTTCCCCGCCGGCTCTCTCCGAGCCGGCCCGCCCCGACGGGGCGGCCCCCGGGAGGGGGCGGCCGGGGCCCGTCCGGAGGCGGGACCGGCGGGGGGGGCGGGCGCCGTCGGTGATGCTCGGGGCGGTGGGAAGGAGCCGCGCTTCTCGGCGGGCGCAGAGCGGTGGCCGCGGAGGTGAGGCGGGGCGCGGGGGGCCGGGGCCGCAGCTCCGGGCCGGGCTGCGGGGTTCGGGATGGGCGGCGCAGCCCCGCGACGGCGCCCGGGTTGCAGCCGGAGGGAGGGGGACGCGGGTCTCGGGTTGCCCGTCAGCTGGGGCTGGGTGGCTTCGTCCTCCCTCCCCGCCCGGGGAAAGGTGTATTTTTCCACGGGGAACTTTGCCATGAGCACAGCGCGTCCCCGTCCACCGGGGTGCCGGCCACCAGCCGCCCTGCGGGCAGCCCTTGGGTGTGGGTTGGAGCCGACCTGYCCGCGGGACGGCGGCTCCGCTCGCCTCGGCGGGCGGGAGGGCTGCCAGGCTGGGGGCAGGCGGCCCCGCACGGCTACCGGGCTGCCCTCAGCCGGGATCCCCGGGCAGCTCTGAGCTGGCTCCGTGCGGCTGCCGTGCCCGGTCGGAGCTCTCCAGATAGCAGTTCCTACGGTCCAGGCAGAGAGGGGGGGGTCTCCCGCCCGGTGATGGCAAGGCATTTCGGCTGAGGTTAGCGGGGAGCTTCTCTCGGATCCCTACACAGCTGTGTGAGGGTTTCCGCTGTGCAGGCATCGCTGTCAGAGGGAGCTGGCGAAGGTACGGCTGAATATAGCAGCCGCGGGGAAGGGAGCTGCGTGTACAGTGCCCGCGTGTGCTGTGGACTGACAGGGCTCCATCCCRCTTGGGAAGGACGAGCCGAATGCTGAAGCTATGGGTCCAGGTGAATGGCAGCAGCATGGTGGGAGGATGAAGAGAAAAGGGTCAGATGGGATGGAGAAATCATCTCTGCCAGCGGTGACAGGCTGGCTTGGGCGAGACRGTGGGAGTATGGCAGAACTGGTGACAGGGGAGAGTGCAGTTGGCCGTCATGTTCCCAGGCAGACATGCCCTGAAAAACGTCGGGACTCTGAGCACAGATAAGGTATGAGGRAGGAAGATGGAGACTCACAATAGAGCAGTAGAAATGCTTGCTGTGGCAAGGGGGGGAAGAAAGCCCCTGCWAAAGAGGCGTAAGAAAATACGTAACTCTTGTAACTGTAGTAACCTAAAACTAGTAATGCTGCTGAAAGAAGACGAGTTTAGAAGCTTTGGCTAAGAATGAGCTATCCTGGTTAAACTAACATGTTGTTTCCTAATGCATGAGAGGTTGCTCAGAATAGACTGGATGTTTCTTAACCCTGAAGAAACCCTCTCTAGCTTCTGCTGAGCTCCGATGGCTTTGTACTATTATTCATGGGTTTTGTTGCTGGGGAAGTCAGAGGAGCAGATCTTACAGACCTCAAATTCCCCATTTTTGGTTCTTGTAGCAATTGCATCAGCATCTCGAGGCACAGGGTCTGTAGGAGGAAGCACCGACTAGGAAGTCATATGTGAAGGCCYTTCTCTTGTTCACATGCCCCTCATTTGACAACACAAAAATCATCCTTGAGGGCCGGAGGGTGTGATGTTGGGTGAATAGCAATCTGCCTGCCATGAATTAGTTTTAGGTGTGTAGTTCAGACAGCTGCTGGTAGCTATGCCCCAAGTTTTCCTTCTCACAGGATTTCCGCTAGCTCTCAAGGTGTTGGCTGTCTCCATCGGTCAGTGGCTCTAATGAAGTTTTCCCTGCTCAGGGGGATCACGGGGCCAAGTTCAGTAGTTGTGGACTGTGAAGGCCTCGGTGAGCAATTTGGTGTTACCACGGGGCTAAGTTCGGTGATACTAAAAGACTGCAGCCTCCTGGCTGCCTGTTCTTGCATCTCTTTCTGTGCCAATGTTTGTGCCTGCCTCACTCTGAAGTAGAGCAAAACCAGTTCTGGGAGCTAAACCAGTAAGAAAATCAAATCCTTCAGCAGAATGCTTTTTGGTGCTTTAGCTCTTAGGGCAGGGTCAGAGGAGTGTCAACGAAGAGCCAGAGGAGGAAGAGAATGGGGCCGCTTGCTTTAGCAACAATTAGCCATTGCCTTGTTTTTGTTGTGTCAGCAGCAGATACTTTGGCACGAGGTATTTATGAGTAATTCTACTTCCACCTTACTTCTGTTGCATTTGTTTGGTCATTAGTATAGAGACAAGCTGCTGTCTGCCAGGCGCGGTTACCTTATAAAACCATACAGATGTGCCTGTTCCRTATATAGAGGGGAGACCAGGTAAGCTGTGTATAGCGTTGGATATGTCTTGCCATCAGTGCTGTTGTGGTTTGGATCAAGTTCCAGTATGTGATGGCAGGAGAGACTGGGGACGCCCCTTTTGTGTTTACTGGCAGCCCCTCAGTAAATCAGCGTAGCCGTACTATCACTTAGCTCCCTAAGGGTTGTGGTTCCCATGCTTGTTAAAAGCTTGGACTGTCTTCTGGCTTTGAGATCCCTTTCTCTGCTCTCATCTGTTTGTTTTGGTTTGGGTTTTTTTTTTTCCACAGGCACTCCTGCCCAAACAAACACTTAAACCCCCTTACATTGCTGAGTCATTCAGATTCCAGAACAGATTCACAATTATTTTGAGTGGTGCTTTCAGTGGGAAACAGGTGATATGTTACCAACTCACTTCTTTGCTTGTAACTCACTTCTTCACTTGTCTCTACTGGCTTTTACAGTTGTCTTAAACTGGGGCTGGGAACTCTGCCCAACAATTTAAATGAGGTCTGGTGGAACTTCAGATTATGGCATTGTGAACTAACCACTCCTCTGCGAGTGAAGGATTAAGTATAATCATGTTAGTATTTACGTTTTTCAGTTAAAAAGGAAAATGCTCACACAATATGTTTTGTATAATTGCACAAAACCTCCCATCTGTGCAAGATACATGGGTTAATATCTCCCGATCTTGAATATCTTCAGCCTTGCAGTGGCTCCGTCCGGGGAGGAAAGTACTTCTTCCACGTTCACAGGAGGAAAGTTGTATTAGAGACAGAAAAACAACACCCCGAGATCCTTGAAGAAATTTAGACATCTACTTCCCTATGATTTCAAGGCGGAGGTGAGATTTTATGCTTTAGTTTTAAGTGACTTATTTCTTGGCCTGTAAGAAACCTGTTCCAGAGAAGCAAAATAAATAGAAATCCCCTGAATCCATGTGTAGTGGTCTGCTGTTGGACCATCTTCCCTCTCCAGCATGTCTCTGGATTTTAAAAACAGAGAAAGAAAATGTCATCCAGACTAGGGTAAGGAAAAGATCACTACACATCAGCCTATTAGGCTTGAAGTGCTCTGATACACTCTATCTCTTCACTTGTTAATGCTGCTGGATGCCCGGTCACATACGACTGACCTCTCTGTAGAAGAGGACAGCATCTTCAGTGCCTTCTCTCTGTTCTGCAAGATCTGCTGTGAAGCCCTTGCATAAGCTTGTAGGCAGCAGTAATGCTGGTGATTAACAGGATTTGCTCACTTCCCAACCAGGCGTTGTTCTGACTTCCGTATTCTCACAGTCTCCTCGTATGTGCATGTCCTTCCAAGGAGCTGCTCCTTTTCTAGCCATGTGCCGGTATTTGCTTGAGCTGTGAGGGTTAAAATAGTGTTTAGACTTAAATTTTATATGCAGTTTCCAGCSCTATTATACAATGAGTGTGCATGGCTTCCTACAAACATGCAGTAATAGGAAACTATTTGAAAGCTGTTGGTGGCAAAGAGCTACATCAGTTTGCTAGCTGATCTACTGCTAGCATCTGTCCCTTTTGTCTGTTTGTCCTTTCCAGCAGCTTTCCACAGCCAAATTCTGCCTTCTCTTTTATTTTAAATATTGATGAGGGGTTTGTGTGTCTGTTTCTTGAAAGCTAAAAGCTGTGAGATACAAAAACTGCTCCTTTCAGTTAAAGACGACCCAAATACTAAGCTATAAAAAAAACAGTGTTGGGAAACTTTTCTTGACAGGGTGCTGAATAAGATGCTTGTGTACTATTTTGGGGGGAAGGACATACCATTCTGACTATGCATTACACACTGTAGCTGGGTTCCTGATTTTGACAGCCCTTCTCTACCCAGGTCCGTCCATAAATCCTCCTGCTCCCCTTCGTGCCTGGCAGTGATCCTGGCATTTCCTCGCTCCGCTGCACTTGTTGYGTTGCTTGGGGTGCTCTCACCAGGATGAAACCCTTCACTGCTCCATCCCCCGGGGACCTTGGTTTGGCACAGTGGAGCCCAGCACCCTGATGCTATATGGTGTTACCCCAGCAGTTCACTGGGGAGCCACGCAGGGCCCTGGGGAATGAAGGGGCCGGGCAGGCCCTCCCCAACCYATGCCAGCCCCTGTGAGCCCAGTGGGGCAGCCCTGGGATGCAGGGGGCTCAGCCAGGAGCCCCACATGAGGCCCAGGCAYGGGGGCGAGGCAGCTCTGGGGTCAGTCTGTGGGGCAGGGTCCGGATCGATGGGGTACTGGGCCTGACATAGGCATGRCTGCAATGTCAGGGGCAAGAGCCTCAGCTTAAAAGCCCTCTCCACGTTTCTCAGCTCCTTCCTGGTTCTTTGCCTGCAACCTGGCTGCCTCGTACTGTGCTTTCTCCTCTGTTGAGCGATTCCATCTTCTGTCCTGCCTCACAACTCAGGGTTTCGGGGTTGGTGATGCTTGCTGTTGCCATCTCTGATTCCTGAAGCCGTCCTACGTAGCTGCTGCTCCCCAATGTCTCCTGTGCTGGGCTGAAGGGCCATGGCAGAGTGGGGAGGAAGGTGTGGAGCAGAGCAATGTGGGGAAGGGTGCACCTGCGATGAGGAAGTGAAGGGGCTATGGCCAACCATGAAGGAGGGATGGAGGCTCAGAAAAAGGAAATGAGGAGTGTGCTTTGAATTACCACAGGACTTTTTGAGTTGGGAGGCAGGTTACAGCTCCCACACCACTGGAGTGCTGTACTCTGCAGCTGGGAGTGCTGGCCAGCTGTACAGTACCTAGTGCTGGGGGCTTTGCAGTATGTTCTGCTGTTGTGTCTGTCAGGTGCAAGTAAATCTTATCACTTTATTCATGAAATAGGCATAGAAATCTCAGGAAGACACCAGGCTGTAGTGTTTTACTCGTGCTTAGGAAGCTTCACTAAGAAATACTCAAGATCATGAGATCCTTGCAAGGACACGCAGTCTCTTCTGTTTCAGTAAATAGTCTAAAGACTAGCAACAGCTTTTCATGAAGTTTAGAAGAAAATTGCTCTTCCTGGGGCTTTTTGGGTAACCTGAGGTGTCCCCGAGTGGGCGAGGAGCAGATATCCACCAGAGGGCCTTCCCGCCCCACACCCCACACCTTGGTGGCCTCGCCGCAGAGGTGCTGCTCACACCTGCAGAGCTCCCTGGAAGGCTTTGGGAAAGCTGCAAGTCAGAAATGACGCTTCGTCTTCAGCCCTGTATTTGTTTGAGCAGTTCAGCCCTGTATCCATTTGAGCAGGCAGTCACGATTTCAATATTAAATCTCTGCTCTTGATTGGGTAGCTAAATTCTCTATGTGAATGCTGAATAGTATTGAATTTTAGAAGGAGTGCATTCAGGGAGGTTACGTGTGATCCTGATACGTACTGGTTGACCTAAGTGCAAATAGCACATTATCATCAAGYGTGCAGAAGTGAACAGAATCAAATGCATTATCTCTTGGTGTCTCATACGTACGGTATGAGTACTGGGGGAAGCCTTAATAAGCACAAAACTGTAACTTAGATTCAGGTTGTGTATAAAGTCAAGGCATTTTAAATCTCTTAACTGTGGTACCTGGTGTACCCTTTGGAAAGGCCACCATGTTTCCCCCTTAGGCTGTGATCGTGTGAATGGCTTCRTACAAACTGACCTGCATCTGCTTCCGTACAATCTGTAGCACGGGGGCAGAACCAAAAAGCACAGCTCCAAACGTGAGTCCTTTGTCCACCTTTCTGCTGCAGGCTGCCTTATTCCAAGTATTTCTAGAGGCCACTCTTGATGATAACTCTCCACAGCGCATAGTAACAGTTCAGAGTATCACTTCCTATTTACTGTTCACGGCAAATGTGCTAAACTTGAAAGAGGGAAGGGATAAAAGCGGAAGGGACAGTGCAGAGCAGTGTTGTGTATGGTCTTTGGACTGAAAAACGCTGCACGGTTTGCTTTGACAATTTGCGTAGTCTGTCGATCTGTTTTTTTCCTAATTTGTTCTTGATGAAAGCTTTGCAAGCTTTAATTTTCCATTGTGCTTGAAAGGAAGGAAATGCGTATCTGTAGCTGCTCTGAAACACAGTAACTGGGACCTGATTTATGTAAACTTTCAGCAGCTTTTTTTTTTTGGTTATACTTAAGGCTGCCTTAACACCAAATGTATTTGATGGGAATTACGCCCACTGGTTATTCTAAATTCCCTTACCTGTCGATTCAAGCTTRATATATGCCATTTGGGTGCACCAAATGTTACTTAAAAGTCTACCTTGACAATTTCCTTTGATACTAGTTTGAGATTTTAAGATTTTGTGTATTTTCTTGTGACTTATGTTTCCAGTGGCTTTTAGAGGAGAAGCTATAGGTGCACCCCCTAAAAAACGTGTCGTGGCTTTCCAAGAAAAACAGAAGCAAGGGCTAAAACCTGTCGGCAGAGAGAAATGGAATTATGGATTTGACCTTCTCCATGAAGCAGCAGCAAAAAAGACTCTGGATCTTTTCTAATGTTAATCTGGGAAAACTTCCTGGACTCAATATTAGGGAGCATATTTAACAAAGCATTTAAAACCAGCACTTTACCTGACCCATGTAGAAATGCTCTAAACTTCTATTATATCACCTTCAGTGAATTGCAGCCCTGTCTGCCTTATGGAAACTCTTGAATGGCATGCTCTGTGCCGTGCTGAGCCAACAGCATATTGCTTCAGCCATGGTTAACTAACCATCAGGGCTGAAATAGGAGGTATCTGGCAGCATGTGAAGGCCACTTTGTGGGATGGATGTTGTGATTGATGCTGGGATGTGGCACACCATCCTGCACAGAAAGTACTACTAAAGGTACTTCAAAACAACAAACAAGTTTATTCCTTGGTGTGTGCACCACAGTAAATGAACTCAACAGATCTATCCCCTGCCCCATGGCAAAGTGCAGCCTGGTTTCTGTAAGGGAGGACTTGGCTCTTGACTCTCGCTGCTGTGGTACCTGTTTGCTGCTAAGTCGTCTCTGCGTTGTTCCAGCAAAGTCTTAAAGCGCCTCTTTCTGACAGGGTTGGGAAACTCCCTTGCTCAGAGCTTATTAATGTTTGCTTTGCTTTTTAGTCACAAAGCACCTCTGAAGTAAAAACATGAGTGAATTTTAAGCAAATGCAGCTACATGTTTGCATTGGTGTGGCAGTAATTTCTGTGCTTGTGGTTATTTCCTCTTGTTTTGTTTCATCAATCAAAATTACTAGATGGGACTTCACTGGTGTATCACCATCAGCCATCTTGTAGCTTCAGATAAGACTTCAGCAGACATGATAGGAAGAAACGGAGCTTTTGCTCTAGCCCTAGAGGTGTTTGCACTGCCATGGAGGAACCTGTGKTTTCCCTGGTGCTTTCACTGTTGTTGCTGGAACAGCTGTTGTAATCTGCTGCACCTATTTACTGCCTGAGATATTTCTCTCCCGTTCAGCTGTTGAGTATCTTTGAAAGAAATCAGACGGGGACATTGCTGTCTTCCCACTGCTCATAAGGAAGAAGTGTTGAGGGAGCAATAGTGTTCTCTTAAGTACCTTCCCTCAGTTTTCGCAAGATTTGTGCTTCAATCAAGCTGTTCTGTGGGAGCTAAACCATCAAAAAAGCTTCGTATTTATTTTGAGGGTGGAATTCTCTGCCTCAGGTGCCTGAGGGAATCCCCTTTTTGTTGGAAATTTCTCCCCAGGTTGGTTTAGCTGCAACCCAAAGCCTTGCTTTCTGGAGAAGCATGTGTACATGGGGTGGCAGTGCTGGGACGTCCTTGCCTTCCTGCTTAACTGGTAGAGCATCATTTGTCATGTGCTAAGGAGACATTTAGGGTAAGCTGTTGACAGGCTTGAGCAAATTAGGAGTTCTCTGGAACGTGAAGCCATCAATAAATTGTTGGCAAGCCCTTTGCATTGCAAGTAGGTAAATGATGATGTGTCACGGTTGCTCACTTTCTTTGTTTGTTTAAAGAATTTTTGAAGAATTGCACAGGGAACTTTTGGAAGCAGATGTTACCACAAAGGGAAATAAATACATGAGTCATTCAGGAAGTCGGTAACCTGGACCACCTAATGTGTTTTTTAACCTGTTTTGTTTGCACTAGGTAGTGAAGAACTGTTCACCAGTTAGTAATCCAACATCCAAATCCAGATTTCACCCTTACAGGGGAAAAAAAAAAGCAAGCTAGGGACTTCTCTGTAAACATTACAGGGTACTCTGTATTAGGTGTAACTGGCAGGGTGTGGGGAGCCGGGGTCTGCAGGGGTGACCTGTGTGGAAAGGGGCCATGAGCTGCCCTGTGCTGTTTCCAGCCAGCTCCAAAACAGACGAAAACAGCCCATTGCACACCAAAACTGCAACCGGTGAGAGCAGCACACGGTGCCTCTGCTTGAACGTATGTAAGAAAGGGCGGTAGCTGCTAGGGACAGGACTCACAGAACGGAGACGTGAGCGGAGACACAAAAGGGGACACACGAGGACGAGCATGGGAGACGCATGTGAGGATGCAGAAAAGGAGACATGAGGAGTCACAAAAAAGGACATGGAAAGGTGACATGGGGCAGGAAGCACAAAAGGACATGTGTGAGGACAAGTAAAAGGAGACACAAAAGCAAAGATGTGAGGAGACACAGGAGGACGTGTGAGAGGAGACACAAGAGGACATGCAAAAGGAGATGTGAGGCGATACGTGAAGAGACATGTCTGGAGTAAAGGGAGGAAGAAGGGGAGGAGACGTGTGGAAGGGGACATTGTTGGGTACATGGCTGGAGATGCTCTCTTGGAAGGAGGCGCTCTGTGCTGGAGGAGGTACCCTTTAGGGACTGAGACCCATGCTGGGGCAGGGACACCCCTGAGGGACTGTGGCCCATGGAGAACCTSTGCCAGGGACTGCAGGGTGTGGAGGACCCATCCTGGAGCAGAGGAGCAGTAAGAAGCAAGGAGCAGCAGGAGAAAAGTGAGATGCAAGGAGCAGCCAAAAGAAACGGTTAAGGACTGGCCCACAGCCTCCTTTGCTTCCTGTTGCCTCACTGAAGGAATTGGGACAGGCTGACTGTAACCCACAGTGAAAACAAGGGAAGTTGAGACTAGGAAGGGAGGAGGAGGACAGCTGTTGGACTGAAGATGAGCCTGGGGAAAGAGGAGGAAAGGTGTTTCCCAAAGTGTTTGTTTAATTGTTGGTTGGTCACCTCACCCCCCCCCCGCCACCTCCCCAGTACCTGAATGGGTAATTAAAAGTTTTTGGTAATTTGTAATAAATTAAATTAAGTGAAATTCCCCAAGTCAAGAATGTTCTGCCTGTGGCAGTATATTCATTATGCTGGGATGTAAAGTGGTTTAGCATTGACATGGCCAAACAGTACATAATCTGGGTAGTTTCCCCTCTCCATGTGTGAGACTGGCATACCCCTCTGTTGCTGCATCGTCGCTTTGGCATTTTCCTAAGCACAACTTTCTAGAGAAGGGCCAGCACCAGCCAGTTGCAGGTGTTCACCAGTACTGATCTTTGAACAAGTTGTGTAGGCAAAAGCCACAGAATAGAGGCAGTTTTATTTGCAAACCCTTATATTCAGGCTGTAAAAGATTCATTCTGGGGCAGAGCTAGAGTAAACTTTTGCTGTTGATGTGCTGTTTCTGCAGGGTGGAATTGCATAGCCATCTCTTTTCCCCCACCTCCAAACTCTTTGCTGGTGCAGTAATACTAGCCTAATAGTAACTATACCATGCACTCCAGGTGTAATGCGGTTAAAAAAATCTCTCCCTCACTCTTCCTTCCAAACACGAGTGGAGAAATAGAGGGAAAAGGGAGAGAACAGAGGGAGGGGAGATGGCAGGGTCCTGCCATTTCTTGCAACTATATGGAAAGAAAGCGTGTTACCCTCTTAGAGTCTGAAGGAAATCGGAGGGTACGGAGGGGAAGGGCAGCTCACGCTGACATGTGGCCATTGATGTGTCATTGACTACAAGTAGAGTAGAAAAGCTCCAAAGTGGTCTCTCTGAGAGACTGAAGATATGTTGAAAAATCATAGGAATGATAAGGCTTTTGTTCAAATGAAGGAAAAAAATTGAGAGAGAAAAATTCTCAGCGGAGAGTTTTCTTTTTTTCAACTGAAGAATGATTAATCTGAAATGGAAAATTCTGTCCTGTTATTAAGCTATAGCTCTCTGTAGCAGGCATAATGTAGTTCTCTATTACATTGTGCACATTTTTGGTTTGTCTCACAAACCTTCTGTTTTCACTGTTGGATTGTATTGATTTTATTTCTTTTAAATTACACAAACTTTTACCAAAAAGGGAAACAGGGATTAAAGCAGAGAAGACACTAAAATGTTTTGCATCTTTCAGACATTTTTTTTTCTTTAAAGAGTATATTCCTTTTGAAATCTTAGTTTTTTTCTTTATTAAGAGCCTGGCACCACTTTGACTATGCAGGCTTTGAGGAGGGCATTGGCACATTGATGACAGCGCCCTTCAGTGACACTGTGCATTGACACATGTTATTTCAGACTGTTAAAAACTGTTGGACTTTCTGGGAGATAAACCCAGCCCTACTCTTCCATTTGCTGCAATATCTCTTTATGGTTGAATCTACACTTTGGACTTCAGAGATCTAAACTTGGGGGCTGGCCAGGACAGACACACTAAGCTTGTAAAAGCAGAAATAGCACTGTGTATCCCAGCTCAGCTGCCTGACAGGAGGGTGTATAGGTGTCCCCCTACTCTTGAGTGTGCTGCCAGAGAAGGTCTGGCTCTGTGGATAGAATAGGTGGGAAAAGAGGAGAATGTGTCTTTTAAAGACGAATGCTGTACTGAAGGCTTAACAGTCGTAATGTTTGATTCTCTTTCACAAAGTGTGGTTTTAAATGGGTGAAAGAAGGGAAAAATATGTTTGGGGTTTTTTTCAGTGAAGAAAAGTRTTAAGTACTTTAAGTCCAGAGGCTTAAATACAAAATTAAGAGCATGATCAAGAACAGAGGTGCCATGTGAAGGAACTGTGTGAAGTAAATACTACCATGTTGTGGGGTTTTGTAGTAAATATGGGACACAGGAATAAATGGAAGGGAAGCAAGTACCGTTCTRTGATTCTGGGAGCTGAGACCTCTTGACAGGAACAGATGATAGCACTGGGGTTTTAGATGAGTTCTAGTTTTGGGGAAGGCTGGCAGGTAGTTCTTCTCTGGGGAAATGAAACATCTCAGAAGGAGCTGTCCCACTCTCTGTCAGGTGTCAAGATTATCCGTATGGCAGCAAACTGGAGGACAAAAGAGAATCTAAAATCCTAGTATCTAGGATTCTTCTTGTACATGTCTGATTTGAAAATAATGGACCGATGAGGATAAAATGGAATAAATACCGTATTTCCTTACAAGTGGCAAGCATCCAGGGAAGTAAGGGTCAGTCTTGGTTTGTGATAAATGAAGGGAGAGGCTTGGCCATATTTTGGTTTTGAAGGAGAGTAATCTTTGCTAGAGGACAATATATCGTACCAGCCCAAACAGCCCAAGAGAGGTGAGACTGCTGCTGCTCCATGTCCAGACAGTAGTGAGGCTCAAGATGTATTCAGCAGGCACACGCGCAGAAAGCACACATATACGCTACATATATATGTGCATATACATGGCTGGCCACACAGATCACAGGCAGACACTCAGAGCACCCACATAAACATAGGCAGCACCAACAGCCTCATCCTGCTCCTCTCTCTGGCTGGCTAGACAGGATGGAAGTCCACAAGTGAGAATATACATAGACATATGTACAAAGTGGATCCCTCCAGCAGCTAGGCTTAGACACTCAGCCCAGTAGCTGCCCCTGGATCCCAGTCTCCCCAGTTGCTGACACCTGGACATACAAGTCCCCAGGGCCACAGCCCTACTCCAGTTGCTGGTACAAACCGTCAAACACACACACAGAGCTGGCTAGGACTTTCCATGTCCCATAACCGACCCCCTGTGCTCTCGCCCTTAGAGACACACAGGTGCTCTCACACCCAGAGCTGGCCCTTAGGGACCCACTCGTGCTCCTGGCTCCCAGGCCACTTTCCATAYTCACAGGCTGGTCCACTTGATCTTTGCTAGCCATTGCACACTTGCACACCCACATTCACTCCAGTTGCTGGCACCACGGACACATAGTCCCTCTGACCTGCGGTCTGACYCCAGCTGCTGCATTCAAACCCCGACATGCGCACAGAATTGAAAGCCCTCACCCAGGGAAGAGTCGGAAAGGAATTTAATAAGAAGACAAGAGAGACTACGCTGATCAGGCACAGGGCACAGCCAGACAAGCGTACTGACCAGCAAGCTATTTACCTGCATCTGGCCCTTGTTATTGCCTTGCACCTCTATTTTCCTACTCTTGTTGCTCCCGAAATCACCTAAACCCCTCCCTTGCCCCACCTTTGGTTCCTTTGCTAAATATCTCAAGTCCTGTGTGATTCCAAACTGTTCTTCCCCTGCACCCCATAATATGTCCCACCCCTAGGCAGTGACCCCCTTAATCCGAAAGGTGATCTGGAGAGCTGCTTCTGGTGACTGCGGTGATGGGTTTCATGCCTGGACACTGGGACAGCCCTTGGAGGGGTCCAGACAAGGTGCTGATTCCTCCAGAGTCCTTGATCCGGGATCCTGCCTGCCGCTGTGCTCCTGTGCTCCTCTGGGCTTGGGCAGATGGGCTGCTGATGGCCCCTGTGATGGGCCTGGGAGTAGCTTGGCAGGGTGTATTTGGGCTCCCCCTGCTGCCATTGTCCCTCTGAGCTTTTTGTGGGTGTGCAGATGAGCTTTGTCACATAACCTCACAACCTGAACATGGGCTGTGGTTTCTGATGGGGCCCTGCGGGCACTGTGGCAGCATGGAGAAGCCAGGATGCTTTTTTAAAGATGACCTAAAGGCGTAATTCAAGCATGCCAGCATGAAGGAGAGTTCAGCATGTGGCTCTGCGATAGTACTGTCCTGAGGCTTGTGGTCTATTGCCTTCCCTGTCAACGTCTTTTTCTTCTTTCCTCCCCTTCAGATCACGACGGTTGTCTTGGGAGAGCAGGCTCTGACGGGAGCGAGAATGCTCAGGATGCCCAACTGCCTGCTAAAACTGACCAGAGTGGTGCTGAACCACAAGCTCAGGGCTCTGTTTATCCTCAGCTTTAAGTTCATGTCCTTTGTCTCCATCATGTTGTACTGGAGAATCACGGAGGACCCTAAGGGCAGGGGCCAGCTCTACAGCTTGCCTGTTGAAATTCACTGTGCTCACTCTGTGCCTTCTCCTCCCCGTGCAGTTGCTGATGGGCCCCCTCCTTCCCCAGGGGATGTGTTTTTTGTGGAGACCTCAGAGCGAACTAACCCAAGTTACCTGTTTACGTGCTCTGTGGAGTCAGCGGCCCGGGCGCACCCTGGGACAAAGGTGGTGGTGCTCATGAAAGGCTTGGCAAACGGTAACGCCTCGTTACCCAACCACTGGGGCTTCTCGTTGCTGAGCTGCTTCCCCAACGTGGAAATCCGGCCCCTGGACTTGCCTGAGCTTTTCTCTGGAACACCTCTGGCAAAGTGGTACTTGCAGGCTCAGCAGCGCTGGGAGCCTTATTTCTTACCTGTCCTGTCTGACGCCTGCAGAATTGCCATCATGTGGAAATTTGGTGGCATCTACCTGGACACAGACTTCATTGTGCTTAAGAACTTGAAGAACCTCACCAATGTGCTTGGTACCCAGTCCAAGTATGTACTGAACGGGGCCTTTCTGTCCTTTAAGCCCAAGCACAAGTTTATGGAGCTTTGCATGCAGGACTTTGTGGAGAACTACAACAGCTGGATCTGGGGGCACCAGGGCCCACAGCTCCTGACACGTGTCTTCAAGAAGTGGTGCTCCATCAGGAGTCTTCGGAGCAGTACGAGCTGCAAAGGAGTGAGTGCTCTGCCCCGTGAGGCTTTTTATCCCATTCGGTGGCAGGACTGGAAGAAATACTTTGAAGTGGTCAGCTCCTCAGAGCTTCACCACCTCTTTAATAACACCTATGCAGTCCATGTATGGAACAAGAAGAGCCAAGGGACAAGGCTAGAGATCACATCCCAGACTTTGCTGGCTCAGCTGCATTCTCACTTCTGCCCTGCCACATACAGTCTCATGAAGAAGGACTCTGAACAGCAGTGACTCAAGGGTCAGCTAAGAGATGTTGCCTGGGAGCCCACAACTCTCCAGCTCTTCCATCACAAATGAACCTTCTTTTGAAGCGAGGTGGTGGGAGTTGAGGATAAAAGCCATTTGTGGGGTGTAGGTGGAGCCTGTAGCTTCAGCCAATGTCTGTGCAGCTCTTTGTCTTGACTTTAACTGCCTACCAGCAGTATTTTTTTTCTCTGCAGGACCTTTCTTCTGCTCTGCTTGGTCAGGTGGAGAAATCTCAAGAGGGGAGCAAGTGCTGTGTCACTTGTGGCAGCCTCCATCAGCCTTTCAGAGGAGTAAGGCCCCTTTCTATGGCTGTAAACCTGGAAGAGGCCTTTATAGAAATGCATATCTCATAGCCTGATTCTCAGGACTTCTGAAGTGCAGTCCTCAAAGCAACGAAAGGATGGGAGAGCAAAGAACAGGAACTGAGGAAGTTAAGGATGTGCTAGAGGAGGAAAATGTAGAGAAAAACAGAGAAGGAAGAAAAGGCTAAAGCAACTTCTTTTTCTTTTCATTCCCTTCCCTTCTCTTCTGAAGCCCTTGGTGGAAGAGACTTTCTCATGTTTGGTTTGAGCAGGGAGCAGGATGCTGCAGTCTCTGTTCAATGTCATAGATCTAAAGACGTGGAAATTTGGTGCGAATCAGAACATGAGGATCTGAGGCCAGCTCATCATTTAGAAGGAGCCCTTGCGCAGCAATGTTTTATTTTATAGTAGTGACAAATTAACACCCTGCGATGAGCAGGAGAGCTCATGCAAATCACACCTTAAATTGCACCTGACACAGGAAGAGCTGAACTATCTTCTACACTGAGTTTGTCTCCGTGACCAAATGTCCATAACTGCGTCTAAGATGCACCAGATCTTTCAGCACTTGGATGGATCCTAAAGGAAAGGCATGATATTTCCAAGTATTTCCAAGGTTACAGAGAGCTGGGTAGGGAACTTGTACTGTCTAAATTCAAGTCCATTTGTGAGTCACTTATGGTGGACCTCTTCAAGTAGCCTGGAGTACTCCTGCAATTCACTGTCCAGAAGTACACATCTCTCCTGGGAGGTCTTGAGGAGGGCAGTGGAAAACTTTACTCTTCTCCCTGAGCATCCTCCTGAATTGCAGTGGAGAAAGTTAATATATCTATTGCAAGGTGCTGATGTGCCTTGAGGGTTCCCACCACAGAGGCAAGTTTGTTGGAGAAACTGTGGGAGAAAATTCGTCCCTTGCCTTGACAGACAAAAGGACATATTGATGCTCTTACAGTTCTGGTTGGAAAATAATGGAGAAAGAGCAATGAGAAACAAGAATAAGGTCGAGACCATCCTTACATCTGGTCCCCACCACATTCTAAAGGGGATTGCTGAGGCACATGAGCTTGGCATGATGATAGGGTTAATGCAGGTGAGCAGAGCATTGGCCATCCTCTCTCCTACACTACTAAGAGATTATGATCTCACAGTAAAATCTTTTCTGCCTCCAGTGTGCCTCCTCTTCTTACACCTAGGAACAGCAATGGAGTGGTCCAATGGCCCCTTTGATGACCACAAGTCGGTCAGATCTTCAGTGTCACCTGGACCCAAAGTGACAGCTCTTTCACGTGGTGCTTCCTGCAAGTCCTCTGAGTGTGACTCAAATGATTTCTAGATCTGCAGTTGTCTGAGGCCTCTTCTGTTTCCCAGGTCAACCATAAGCAGTGTGAGGTTTGCTCAGTTTAGCCAAGGCAATGGTCAAAAATGTAAAAGACTGCATGCAACATTTCTCTGCTTGTCTCAGGATTATTTGTCTCTTCTTTGGTGACAAAAATGAGAAAGACAAATTGCCCATCACTTTTACAAAACAGTTCCCTGTCCCTCAGGGAACATGGCCGTGGGAGCTTAAGGAGGGTGTGCACCTTTTGTTTGTTTGTTTTTTTATGCTGAGCTGTCCGGTGTTGATTGGAGGCCYGTGCTGCTTTGATTGAAAGCTACCTGCCTGTGAGTTGGGCAGGGTGTGAGGTCTGTGCACAAGTAGCTACTCAGGAGTGAAGAAGGTGCTGGAAACACCCCTCCAGTGGCTGGCACCACATGCGTGTATGTATGTAGTGCTGCCCCTTTGTTCTGCCCAGCTTTATGGTATATCCTGGAGGCTTTCAGGATTTTGAATGTCTGCAGCTCTCCCAACACTGAACATCTTTAACAACAAAGATGCGGGAAAACAGCAGATCTTCCTGACTGTATAAGCATTCTTCAACACATGGTATAAATGGATGTTGTTTTCACTCCGTACTCTCACTGTTACTACTCTGTGGGGTTTTTTTCACTGCTTTCTCTAGAAGCAGCTGAAAAATTGTCAGCCCTAGTGTGTGGTCAGTGAGGCATGGTTTCTCCTTTTACTGGTTCCTTCTGTTTTGGGCCATTTGGGCTAAACAACAGAAATCTTAGTGAGCTAGGAACCCCTACCAGAGATGGTAAATGGTGGTTGGTGATCATAAAGGCATAACAGGGGACTCTACTGTGGCAATACCACGGACTGATTATGGGAGTGTTTGGGACCCACTGCAATGAATATCTGGCTTGATGTACCGCTGCTTATGCTAGGAAAGTGCCTTTTTGGATAAGTGGAGTGGGTTTTTTGTTGTTGCTTTTATTTGTTTTTTTCTCCCATAGAGTCAATGTTCCAGGGTTTGATAAGGAGAGAATCAAACCAAAGCAGCCTTTGGCCTTTCTCCCTCTGTCTTGTGAAAGAAAAATAAATACAGCTTTTACTATTACTTCTCTCTGCCAAGATGTTCCATTTTGTTCTGCGAGGCGTTGGTGGTAGGTCTGAGCAATCTGTTAGTTATTATGCAGAAAAGCATTTTAAAGTTCTGTCCTGAAGTGACTTACTAAAATTAGGAGTGTGGAGTGAACATGAGACAAGTTGAGCATAAGCACATGTGGAAAGAAGGCTCTGTGGACCATGACTACATGCTATCTTTGGGACTTGAGTGGAGGGAGCAGAGGAAAGCACAGTGTGTGGTACTGATTCCTAATCCAATCAGGTATYGCCCCATCATTCATGACCTGCAATCTATCTGAAGCAAGGCATTTTAGTCTCACTCTGAAGGTCTGGCTGTTGTGGAATAGGAAACTCCATGAGAAATTGTGTTGCTTTCTCCTGGGTGATAGGCTACGGCCTCCCTTAGTAGTGACAGTGTCTGTGCTCCTGTAGACATAAAAGTGGAAAGCTTGTGCTGCAGTCATTCATTTTCCCACCTGCCTTTCAGAGCCTTATCTAAAGACCCTGGAGTCCAGGGGAGCATTTTAAGAGGCTGTGAAAGGACTGGTGGGGTCTGGTGTGCAGAGGAGTTTTATTATGACTCCTTGAGTGAAGAGCCAGGGAAACAGTTTTACCTTGAGATGTAAAATAGTTGCCTGTGCTTTCTTCATTGCTGATATGCAGTCAAGGATGATGGGAAGTGGTGAGAAGGCGCTAGMTGTTTCTTGCCCTGTCTCCTTTGTCCTTGAGCTTGTGAAGGTTAGCTGGTACCCAGGTGTGCAGTACATCGAGAAGCCAGGGGTGGGGGTTGAAGATGCAGAATTGGACAGTGCAACAGGAGTAAGGAAGGATCAGTAGCGTAATCCTGGACCTGGTCTCCTGGGAAGAAACTGAATGATGATTATTTTCTCTGTGCTGGCTGAGAGCGCTCCTATGCCAGGAGCTCTTGTGTTGGGGGAGGATCTAGGATGCACAGTAAGTGGTAATGCTCTGTAGGGCTCTTTTTTCCCCTCTTCTTCTCCTTTCTGTTTCTTCTCCCTCCCCCCAAAATGTGTAGTCCAGGAAGGCTGTGGTACAAATCAGGTTAAGAGCCCTTCTTGGGGGAAAGTGCAGTTACCTGCCTTAATCATATACATGTTGGGAGCTGAGGTCTGCCTAGGCTGGTTTGTCCTCAGCAGGAGAGAAGAGGAAAAACAAAGCTCTCCACATGCTCTGTTTGGATGTGCCGTTTGTGAACACTGGCACTCTGGTCTTTCTTATGTACTTCATGTTCATCTCTCTCAAGTATTTGTGACCATTCCCTGTGTGCACKTGGTACCTTCCTTGCAACCATGCCTGGAACTCGGATGAATAGGCATAGTCCAGAAGAGAAAACTACAGGAGGAAGTCACTTCAGTTGCACCCTGCCATTACAGCTCAAGCCAAGATCTTGACCTTTAAATTTGTGTATTACAATGAAGCCAAATAGTAGCTGCCATGGCTCTGCAGCACGTTGGTAGAGGTATGAGAAGTAAGAAAGTACTCTTCACAAAGTGGAATCTATGTCCAGAGGGAAAATTAGGTAGGCGCATAAAGTCTGGCAAGTTTAATATGAAAACACCATTAGGCTATAGAAAACATTGTTTGAAAAACAATTAACAAAGATATTAAAGCTACCAACATTTTTTTTTTTTTTTTTGCAACTGCAGAAGGAACAGGAAGCCTGCTAGAGAGGCAGAAGGTCAGTAGGAGATGAGGGGTTGAAAGGAAGTTCAGAGATCAATTGAAGCAAACCAAAATTAATTTCTGCATCTGGCTACAGGTAAGAGGAACTTGGGCATGTTTCTCTACACTGTAATCTCTCCTTGTTGGGGGTGCATGCCACAGTCTCTTGCACATCACCGTGTCCATGGAATATACGTCAGGACTGAATGAACAGACAGATGATGGGACCTGATGGAATGCATCCATGAGTGCTGCAGGAGTTGGCTGATATCATTGTGGGACTGCTCTTTGTTATGCTTGAAAGGTCGTAGAGATCAGGGGAAGTGGGAGGAAGCAAAAGTCACTCCTATCTTGCCTATCTTCAAGAAGTGCAAGGAAGACGATCCAGGGAACTACAGGCCAGTCAGTGTCACCTTGACCCCTGGGAAGGTGATGGAGCAAATACTCCTGGAAGTCATCTGCAAACATATTAAGGACAAGAAGGTGATTAAGAGTAGCCGGCATGGATTTACAAAGGGGAAATCATGTCTGGCTAAACTGATAGCCTTCTATGATGAAATGACCAGCTCAGTGGACAGGGGAAGAGCATCAGATATTGTTTATTGTGGCTTTAGTAAGGCTTTTGACACAGTCTCCATAATAGCCTCGTAGACATACTGATGAAATGTGGACTACATAAACACAGTGAGGTGGATCTGAAAACTGACTGAACTTCTGGACTTGAAGGATTGTGATGAGTGACACAAAGTCCAGGTGGAAGCCAGTAACTAGTGGTACACTCCAGGGATCTGTGCTGGGGCCARTACTGTTTAACGTCTTTATTAATGACCTTGATGATGATAGGTTGGAGTGCAACCTTGACAAGTTTACAGATGATGCAAAACTGGGAGGAGTGGTTGGTACACAAGGTGATTGAGCTGCCTCTCAGAGTGACCTCAACAAGCTGGAGAAACAAGCCAACAGGAATCTCATGAAGTTCAACAAAGAGAGATGCAACTGGTGAGAGATGACTCCATGATGCACCTGTGGACAACAACTTGACGAAGAGCCAGCAGTGTGCCCTTGTGGCAAAGAAGGCCAACAGCCTGCTGGGCTGCATTATGTAGAGCATTGCCTGCAGGGTCAAGGGAAGCCATCCTTCCCTGCTGCTCCGCACAGGTGGGGACACATCTGGAGTGCTGGTTGTGGGCTCCCCAGTAAAAGTGAGACATGGACATATTGGAGCAAGTGCAGCGAAGGGCCACTGAGATGAGAAAGGGACTGGAGCACGTGCCATACAAAGAGAGGCTGAAAGAGGTCTGATAATTTTTCTTGGAGAAGAGCAGGCTTGGGGGGTGTCTTGCCAAAGTGTATAAATACCTGATTGAAGATGGGTGGGGTAAAGACAACAAGCCAGACTCTTCTCTGTGGAATCCAGTGATGAGATGAGRCACAATGGGCACAAATKGAAATATGGGAAATTAGAATGAAAGAAATGGTGGTGAAACACTGGAACAGGTTGCCCAGAGAGGTTGTGGAGTCTCTGTCCTCGGACAAGGTGAAGAGCCAAGAGGACACCGTCCTCGGCAACCTGCTCTAGGTGACTCTGCTTTGAGCAGGGGGGTTGGACAAATGATCTCCAGRGGTGCCTTCCAAGCCCAACCCTTCTGTGTGATTCTGTGACTARATGGGACCTGACCTGAGGCCTGGTGAGCTCCATTGGTGAAAGGGCTGGGAATAGCTTAAAGTGCTTTCCAAAGAGCTTCCCYGGTGTTGGCATCTTATGAGTCTGTCCGTGGTGCTGCAGTGCTTGGAAGGATTTGGGGAGGGGGGAGGGGTCTGGGAAGCTACAGAGCAATAGGCCTGATGTTTGTTGCAGGCAACCGAGTAGAAACTGCACTAAACCCTAAACTTAGTGGCTGTATGGATAAAGGTGGTGTATTTTATRAACATRTCAAYGTGTCTTCTGTAAGGGAAGGTCAGCCGCCATCGAGCACAGGGACAAGGGGGAACTGTATCATAAAATGAGGGACACCTGAATTTGGCAAAGTCATTCAGTGAAGTATCTGGCATAAGAGTGAGTGTTCCCAAATAGATGAGTAAATTAATTGGTCGAAAGAGTGTGTGTTCAAAGGAGCATTCAGGACTGAAGCCTTGGGGTGGGAGGAGGCAGCTCGATGAAACTCTCAGCTCAGTTCTTACGGCAGCCACCCAAGCAGCATGAGCACTGGGAATTCTTAGCAAAGGAGTAGAAAACAAAACAGCAACCAGTTTCCTGCCACAGTGTAAAGCTTAATGTGTAGTGATAATGGGGTTTCAATTTCCTTTTTTTTTTTTTTTTTTGTTCCGTTTTGCTGATTTGTTTCTAATTAGATGGGTTCTTCACAGCACAGCTGCATGACCCTTTCATCAGCCACTGAACATATGATGTCACATCCTCCCTGATCTGCTTGTTTTCTCCATGTGTTCAGACTCCATCTTTCACCGTTTCTTTTCAGAAAAAGGAAGTGCCAGACCATAGAGTTATAGGCGCTCTCAGAGACACTAATCTCTGGAAAATCTTGTCCAGCTGAGCAGTGACTTCTGTGGTGTTTTGAAAGCAGGGACAGGTGAGTAGTATTTGCAGTTTCTGTGAGTGGGACTTGCAGTTTCAGAGGAAGGTAGAGCGCCAGATTTCCTGTGTTTGTTTTGCGAAATAAATGGACTGGCTAATGCAGCGTCTAATATGTCCTCTTATYCACTAYAAAAGCAGAAATKTATTKCTAAATATATAGAAGTGCGATTGTAGTAGAAGTTCCTCCTGTTASTAAAAATATGCACGTAACCTTGAAGCTYGCTCACTGTTAGATTAGAGCCACGCTTCCCTGCCTTCTCTACAGCAAAGGCTCTGTCCCCCTCAAGCCTGTACCTGCTTTCTCTTCTATAGTTTACCAAGCTAAAAATGATTTAGAGGATTCAACCAGCTGTGGTGTGGAGGGAGGGGGAAATAGGTATGTAAAAAGCAGAGTGKTTTTTTTCYGCTGCATGTAACACCCACAGCACATGCTGGCATTTCTTTGCAGGAGAAGAAAATGTTCTGGGAATCCAGAGCTGATGATTTGTGCATCAGCYGCCTCTCCTCTGTCCCCCAAGCCCCAGTGCCTAGTGGAGAGCGGTGGCTCCGTGCTGTTGCATTTGGGAACCTGCCAGTGTGGCTGACAAGTCATTTTCTGGCTACATGAGAGTTTAGTATGTGACCCAGTTGCAGTAAGCAGGGGTGAATGACAAATGGGATCTTGCCAGCTAGTTTTCTGTCCTGTTCCCTGTCAGTTTGGTTACAGCTGTTTGATTAAAGCTTTTGTTGTTTCCTGAAGCTCTCTGTTCTGGAGCATAGGGATTTGGATTTGGAGATGGAGCAGAGGGAGGCAGGAGAAATGCCACAATCCTCCTTGCTGCTTACCCCTCAGCTGTGCGTTGACCTGAAGGCCCTGTGACAATACGGAGAAGCCAGGAGACTGTTTCAGAAGTGACCAAAAGGCATAATTTAAGCACGCTACCCTGAGGTGTAGGAAGGAGAGTTCTCTGCCGTGGCTCTGTCCCAAGGCTCGTGGTCTGCTGCCTTGCCTGTCAGTGTCTTTTTCTTCTTTCCTCCCCTTCAGATCACGACGGTTGTCTTGGGAGAGCCGGCTCTGATTGGAGCAAGACTGCCCAGGATGTCCACCTCCTTGCCAAAACTGAGCACAGTGCTGCAGAACCACAGGTGCAGGGCTCTGTTTATCCTCATCATTTCATTTGTGTTCTTTGCCTCTGTCATGTTCYACTGGAGAACGGGGGAGGATGCTGAGGGCCAGCTCTACAGTTTGCCTACACAAAGCAAGTGTGCTCAGTTGTTGCCTTGGCTTCACCATCCCACTGCCAGTCAGCCCCCTCCTTCCCCAGGGGATGTGTTTTTTGTGGAGACCTCAGAGCGAACTAACCCAAGTTACCTGTTTAYGTGCTCTGTGGAGTCAGCGGCCC